>OVAX01001482.1:32034-44126 GCA_900406405.1 Lepidium africanum | reverse complement strand
GAACACATAAGGTTTAAGGTCTAATGTCAGAATTCTCTTCTGATTCATTGCAGCAATGTCTAAACTAGCCTCATTGCCTTCATTATCAGAAACATTCTGGTTTTTGTTTGCTTTGGAAGTGGTTCCTTCGGTATTGGAAGACAACTTTAAGACAGGTTTTGTTCCACTTTGAAAAAGTATAAATCTACAGTAAGATCCAACTTTGATTCCATTATTGCGACAGAAGCTTCTCCAGCCTCCTCGTATAAAAACCTGACCAGATTGTTTGTTGTGTCTAAGAAGCAAAGTCCAAGATTTTCCATGTTCATTCATTAGATCAATTTCACACTCTTTCTTGTCCAGACCATTTGACCTCGCAAATTTGCTTAATACATACTGCAAAATCACAACTTAATATAAAGTATTGAAATGAGAATTGTATAAAAAGAGTCAAGTGAAAGTAGTATTAGTAATAACCATAGTATCTCTTTCTAGGCTTGAAGGTGTGGCGTGTACAACAAGATAAGATTTACCACACGATGTTTGTGTTCTTGCTCTCTTCTTCGACGAAACTTTCTTTATATGTAAATTCTCTTCCCATGTCCAATTTTCATCACCTGCAATATCAGCATTGTCTTCTTCATTATCCTCAACGGTTTTGTGTCCATCATAATAATAATAATCATCATCGTCATCATCATCATCATCAAAGATATTGTGCTCATCATCATCATCGTCAATTTCAGCGTCAGAGGTAGAAGAGAGGGACTGTATATGAGAGAAACTGCGTCCGATTGGTCTGACGTGGAAGATCATATCTCCATCGTGCCTAAAACTCAAAACGTCATCATTTCGAACAGAGTGATAGATGGAGAAATCTTTCCATCCATCAGCGAATCTCCCATTATCCAAATTCACTTCCCAGGCTCTGTCCGAAGCGTCTGAAGTCAGTTTCAGTTTCGTTAACTGAGTTTCACTCTTTAAGTGTTTCAAAATAAACCAATCAGGAATCATCTGCATGTAACAACAAAGACAAAACCAATTGATACAGTGTAACAAAGAAGGGTGGAGAGATAGATAGAGAGTGAGAAGATACAGGATTGGAGTTTGATTCAGACAAATCTGCAACGAAAGCAGCTCTGTTGGTTGAGGGAGAAATCACTGGATCCGCCATTGATGAACAATTTTGATGATTTTTTTTCTGAAATTTGCTTATTCGAATTCTTCTTCGTTGGCGTTATGATAGTGAATCAGAGCTTCATTGTTCATTGTGCAATGTGCATTAACTAAGTAAATTAATGATAGATATATTCTAGGAAATGACAGTTTCTTTTCGGAACCATTGAAACGGCATCGTTTTAGGGTTTTTTTGTCTGATTTGATTGGTGCTTTAAGTATAGGACTGAAACTAGGTCAGAGAAAAAACGTCAATTACAAAAAATTGATATATTTGACCAGCTTGTAAAACGTAACAACTTCGTTTTATTCTTTGGTGATAGAAGAAACAATTACTTTTTTTTTGTTACAAACAATTATATTTTCATATTATAAATAGAAACAAGAAATTATATTTTCATAAACTTACTCGATTATGTCATGAAATAATAGAGCCTCGTTAAATCAGGTAGCTGGTGCTAATAAGATTGAAAAGATACATAAGAGCATCTCCAATAATAGGGATACTAATTAGAGGTTTTTCGTACTAAAATATTAATATTTTTACAAAAATTTAGTTTTTTATTTAATTATTTTTTATAAAAAAAATTTCAATTATATTAGGTCATGTGACTTCTTCATTTGTTGGCATGAATCTCACAAGTCTTTAAAATAAGAGACCATTATCTTTCATACTTTTTTTATTATTTTAATAATTTTTTAATGTTAGGTACTCTATTAGAGAAGGTCTGACTTTCTAGTTTCTAGTTCTCTTTTTTAAACAATAAAGGATCAAGTTCTTCGATCTCCAAAAAACCCCACATTTCTTTCAGCTTCTTCTTCCCGGTTTCGAGAACTTCATTGTACTCTCAACTTTGTCTTTGTCTCTCTCTTGTACGACTACAAATATAAGCTTAATGTGTGAGATGGTTGTGTTTTAAAACTCTTTTGCTTTTTGTTGCAGAAAATCCCTGTGAAGTTTTTCTTGGTACACATAAAATGAAGAAACAAAGGACAGTGTGTGGAGCTAAGATCCGACGTGTCTAAAAGAAGTTGGAAAGTCAAGATCGATGGTCGGAGATTAACAATCGGCTGGAAAGAGTTTGCTTAAGCACATGATTTTCGAATTGGAGATATAATCATTTTCAGACATGATGGAGCGGTGGTGTTCCACGTCACGGGTTTTGGACCTAGTTTCTGTGAGATTCAATATCCACTGTCTTGCAACAACAAAGACGACTCTGATCTTGACAATGATCAGGCAAACATGAGTACATCATTGTATAAAGGTTAGTGTTGATTTGTTGATTTATCAAGAACATCTACAAGGTCTAACTTATCAACTTTTATGAATACAGAAAAGGTTCCTAAAGCAGAAGCAAACTCAGACGCAGAAGAGAAGTCTTATTTAGAATATCAGTCTTGTTTCAATGCTAATGTAACAGAGTCGAACTTACATACTGATACAATGGTAGGTACTTTATATAGGATATCTAGAAGATATTGTAAATGATATAGTAAATATTACAAGAATATTTTAATTAATATTGTATCAATCTAGATTAGGAAATACTTTGGCTATATAAGCATATGTACTATAACGTTAATATTATGAGAGCAATACACAATTCTTCACATTCATATCTCTCATCACTCTATCACTTCAGATCTACCGTTGTTTCCTTTTGTTTGAGAGCCATGAGAATTCTTACTCATGTTTTATCTTTGATTTTGAAGTTTCTACCAATGAAGTTTGTTCAGTTCAATCGTTTGAATAAAGGAACCAACAACATTGTTCTTGTGAATGAAAGAGCAAGGACATGGACACTTAGTCTGAAGTTTAGGGAATCAACTAAAATGTTTTACATGAGGGCTGGTTGGAGAAGTTTCTGCAATGAGATTGGACTAAAACCTGGAGACTTTGTTAGGTTTAAACTAGAGAGCAACAACAATAAAACGCATCTTTTACGTTTATGCTCTGCAAAATCAGTGAATGTTAACACAGAAGATAGAAGCCAAGAGAAGAGACAAAAAACTGGTGTGAAAATTGAAAGAGTGTCATCATCATCATCATCATCATCATCATCACTACATGACAACCGATTTTTGACACTAACTGTCACACCAGCCAGTCTCAAATATCGTAGACTCGTTGCCCAATGTCTTGATTGAACTCAGATGCCCTCTTCTTCCTTTAATATGCTCTTTTGGATCTACAGTATCATGCTCATGCGTATGTTGTGGTCTTTCGGGATGTTCGGTTATACTACCTATCATCTCGAGGGGGCGTGTTAGAATGTAATTGTCCCACATCGAAAATTGTGACCATTCTAAATTAATATATATAAGTTAGGGTACAATTCACTCATTGTCAATTGATTTTGAGTTAGAAACTCATAATTTATCAAAGGGTGAAGGATTCATCGAAGCTAATGACATTAAAGTATACGAATCTTTTGTGTTGGGGTTGGTTTGGGAAGAGAAAACAACTCTTCCTATGTTTAAGTTCTGCTCCAAGACAAACACTTAGACTCTAATTTGCACCCAAGTTATAGTAAGCATAACCTTTTGTAGTGAACGTATAAGCTATGCAATATGAATATAATCTCTTAGGTGAGTTAATCGTGTCTTTTGTAAGGTCAAAAACAGATTTTGGCGACTTTAACGGTCTTGAAATCATGTAAGAACCTGTATAAGTTCTAGATATAAATGTGAACTCTGTTATATAATCTGGCCTGCAGTACCTATGGAAGAAGATAGATTTTAGGGTGCTTTCTTAGAACGATGTAGTAAGTTTCTACATATTAATTCATGAGACTTGTACCAATTGATTTTTGTCATTTCTAGTTATTAAAGATGCGTAAAATTAAAAATAGTTGTGGCAAAGATAAAAAATAAAAAATGAAATAATACATTAGTTATCGTAACCTATATTGAAGAGAGAAGTAGCTAGAGCTCTCAGAAGTCACGTCATTTCTTGAAAGAAGACAGAAAAGAGAATAGCTATCATCATTAACTTACTTTACTTCTAGATTTAAGACTTGAGTGATTATTTTTTTGCTTTGTGGAAGAAGCTTGTTTCCCTACTTCAACAATGGCGGATCCAGTTCTTCGGTCTCCGAAAAACCCACATTTCTTCCAGCCTCTTCTCATCGGCTCACACTCGCACCTCGTACGTAATCTCGCCTTCGTCTTCTCTGTCTGTCTGTATAATGTCTTCTTATTTTATTTCTATTGTGTGTCCTTTTGTTGCAGAACATTCCAGAGAAGTTTTTCTCATTACACGGAAAACAGATAGAAGGAAAGACGGTGAAGCTAAGATCTGACATGTCTGAGAGAACTTGGAAAGTTAAGACGGAAGGTCGGAGACTCACCGTTGGCTGGAAAGAATTTGCCACTGCTCATGATTTCCGAACCTATGATTTCATCTTTTTCCAATACGAAGGAGATTTGATGTTCCATGTCACCGGTTTTAGTCTCAGTTGCTGTGAGCTTCAATATGAACAAAACAACATGAGTAAGTTGTGTTCTGTTTTCTTCTCATGAAGTTTATATTTAGGTTTTGTAGATCACAATATTCATAACGTTTAACTCATGTTGATGCAGAAAACTTGTCCATGGAGCAGAATCTGAAAAAAGAAGCAGAGTTTTCATCAGACAAATCTTGCTTCGAAGCACAAATCACAGACTCGAACCTAAAAGAGGACAGACGAGTTAGTACTTTCTAACTAATGATTCCAGTTTCCATTTTTGAGCCATGAAAGTTGTTAATGATGTTTCTTGTGTTTTAACTGTGCAGCTTCTTCCGGCGAAGTTTATTAGGTCTGATGGTCTGAAGAAAGGAAGTAACAAGATCATTCTAACGGATGAAGGAGGAAGAACATGGACGCTTAAACTAGGTTATAAGGAATCCTGTAACACGTTTTACATGAGCGTCGGATGGAGAAGTTTCTGCCATGAGAATGGACTTAAACCTGGAGATTCCATTATGTTTAGGCTAGATGGCAGCAACAGGAAAGCACCTGTTCTTCATTTTTCATCATCATCACTGAATGAGAACCGATTTGTTAAACTAAAAGTCACACCAGCCAGTCTCAAATATCGTAAACTTGTACGTTGAAACAACTCTTTTCGATTTAGTTTTGATCTTTGAGGGTATTGTGAAATGCAGAGGGCAAGCTAATTGTTCCCTTTTTGTGAACAGGATCTTCCACGGCGCTTCACTAGGGTTAACAAAATGACAGAGGCAGCAGGGAATAAGATTATTCTGCAGGACAAACACAAAGTAGAGTGGCCAGTAAATCTACTGATATACAAGGAAAATGGAAGGATGCATTTGGGTGATGGTATCATTGATTTCTTCAATGCTGTTGGTGTTAAAGAGTACGAATCTTTTATCATGGAGTTGTTTTGGAAAGACAGAACAACTCTTCCTATGCTTAAGTTCTGCTCCAAGAACAAGATCTGACTCTAGTTTGCATCCAAATTGTTAACGACTATGGCCTGTTTTAGTGTACTTATAACCATGTGGTATGAATCTCATGCTATGAACTACTTAGTTTAAGAATCAGCGAGTCGAATTTATCTACTTAAGGGTCTTAATGATTCTGTGATATGAATGGCAGACAATTAGGGAATTCACCAGTAAGAAAATTTGGTGTTCAATGTCTGTTTTCTTTTCTTTTTGTACTTCTGACATAAGACATGATGATGTTGACCTAGCATGAAGCCTGCATGACATCAGATCACCATAAGAAACTCAGAAGCTCAAAACCTTAGTCTAAATCAATTTACTCAACTCTAAATGGTTCAATAAACAGCCTCGATGTTAAGGTATGCATTATACCTTAATGAGAGCTCAACAACAAAACGAGCAATGGAGAAATGCTTACATGCTGTAGAGGAGCATATAAGCTCTTTGAGAAAGGACATCTTCTAGTTCCACACATTCTATCTGTAAGCATATTCAATTAGGATTAGAAGATCCTTCAAAAGTTATAGATTCATCATATTTTCAAGCCGGTATATCAACAATAAGAGCAAAACATACATGATTGTTACCTCGGAATCATCTAATTCTATACCAGTTTCCACAAAAATCCTTGATGTAGCATATATAATGGCCGAAGAATGATGCATTCAGCATATCTAAATGGATAATCACTGCAGTTTATATACATCTGATCCTTCTCCACTTTCTCTAACATAAGGGCTAAGATCCAATGTCTCAGGAAAACTTATTCTTTTGTTTAGTATCATATAATGTAAACTCTGTTATATAATCTGGTCTGCAGTATAAAGATAGAATTTAAGGTGCTTTCTGCAGAACAATATAGGAGTAATAAGTTTCTACATATTAATTCATTATATCTGATTCTTTTGAGCTCCCTCCAGCATTCAAAGATCACTCTACATGTGATAGTGATAATAATGATGATGATAATTCTTGTTCGTGTCAATAGCCTCCCACCAATGAGCTCTCAACTAAATCTTTTTTCTGTATCATTAGACTTGTACTAATTGTTTTTTTTTTGACAATTCTAGTTATTAAAGATACAAATAAAATACTACAGAATACGAGGAATAAGACAAATGAAACAGAGTATAAATTATAATAATACAATAGTTTTGGACCGATGGGTTGAAGAAAAGCTGACTCTTATTGTACAGAAGTCATAAATTGTAGGAGCCATGAGAGATTAGCTTCATTAAATACACACTTTCTCCTACACTTCAGACTTGAGAGACCTTTTGCTTTGTAGGAGAAGGTTTTTTTTTTTTTACAACTTCAACAATGGCGGATCCAGTTCTCAAGTCTCCGAAAAACCCACATTTCTTCCAGCCTCTTCTCACAGGCTTTCACTCACACCTCGTACGTAGTCTCCTTTTCTTCCCCACTCTTTCTGTCTGTATAACTTCTTGTTCTTATTTCTTTGGTGTGTTTCTGCGTTGCAGGACATTCCAAAGAAGTTCTTCTCTTTACACAGAGAAGAGATAGAAGGACAGACACTGGAGCTAACATCCGACTCGTTTGAGAAAACTTGGAAAGTAAAAACGGAAGGTCGAAGACTCACCGTTGGCTGGAAAGAATTTGCTGCTGCTCATGATTTCCGAACCAATGATATCATCGTTTTCAGATACGAAGGATATTTGATGTTCCATGTCACTGGTTTTGGACCCAGTTGCTGTGAGCTTCAATATGCACAAAACAACATGAGTAAGTTATGTTCTGTTTTCTTCTCATGAAGTTTATATTTTTGGTTCTGTTAATCACAATATTCATAAAGTTTTAACTCATTTTGATTTAGAAAACTTGTCCATGGAGCAGAATCTGATAAAAGAAGCAAAGTTTTCATCAGACGATTTTTGTTTCGTAGCACAAATCACAGACTCGAACCTAAAAGCGGACAAACGGGTTAGTACTTTAGATCTAACTAATGATTCCATCTTTTTGAGCCATGAAAGTTGTTATCTAACTAATGGTTCCATCTTTTTGAGCAATGAAAGTTGTTATTACTCATGTTTCTTATGTTGTAACTGTGCAGCTTCTTCCGCGGAAGCTTATTAAGTCCGATGGTCTGCAGAGAGGAAGCAACGAGATCATTCTAACAGATGAAGGAGGAAGAACATGGACGCTTAATCTCATTTTTATGGAATCCTATAACAAGTTTTACATGAGCGTCGGATGGAGAAGTTTCTGCCATGAGAATGGACTTAAACCTGGAGATTCCATTATGTTTAGGCTGCATGCCAGCAACAAGAGAGCACCTGTTCTCCATTTTTCCGCTGCAGAATCAAAGCATTTTTCTGAAACCAGATCATCATCATCAAATGAAAACCGATTTGTTAAACTAAACGTCACAACAGCCACTCTCAAATATTGTCGACTTGTAAGTTAAAACAACTCTTTTCGTTTTAGTTTTGATCTTTGAAGAGCATTGTGAAATGCAGAGAGTAAGCTTCTTGTTTCCTTTTTGTGAACAGTATCTTCCACAGAGCTTCACTAGAGGTAACAAACTGGCAACTGCAGCAGGGAATACAATAATTCTGCTGGACAAACACAAAGTAGAGTGGCCAGTAAATCTAAGGATATACAAGAAAAATGGAAACATGTATTTGAGTGAAGGTATCAATGATTTCTTCAACGCTGTTGGTCTTAAAGGGGGAAAATCTTTTATCATGGAGTTGGTTTGGGAACACAAAACAACTCTTCTTTTGTTTAAGTTCTGCTCCAAGATCTAGATATGACTCTAATTTGCATCCAAATTGTTCACAAGTATGACCTGTTTCAGTGTACTTACAGCTATGTGGTATGAATCTTATGTTATGAACTACTTAGTTAAGAATCAGTGTCGATTTATCTATTTAAGGGTCTTGATGATTCTAATGATATTAATGGCAGACAATTTGGGAATTGACCAGTAAGAATATTTTAAATTCTATGTATAATCACCCTTTAGTACCACAAGTCATTGTACAATATCACTGTAGTATTACTATTGTAAGCTAAAAATTATGTTGATCTTCAAATGTAACATTCCACATCACTCAGCGTCGATCATCTCGGTGTCCATATTCCTTACTGGAGGTTCGGATTTTGTACAAACCAATGGACTTGAAGTTGTAGGGTCCGAACAAGAATCTAAAGCCTGCTGTTTTACCTCTGGATCTTTGTTCCCCTTTTCTGCACCCTTTTGATGATCTATTGCAGACTTGTCGATTGAAGGACTTGAGTCGGAAGCCAATGCACCAACCCTTTCGACCTCATTACAACATTCAGAGGTCAATACAGATGATGATGATGATGATGATGATGATGATGATGATGATGATGATGATGATGGCGATAATGATTCTTGTTCGCATTCAGTGTCTTTGATGGTCACATGGCTGCTGCTTCTGCTGTCAATAGCTTCTATCACTGAACTCTCAACTAACTCTTTTTGGCATAAATTTGTGTTCAATGTGTCTGTTATCTTTCCGTCTTGAACTTCTGACCTAAGACATGATGATTTCGATCTAGCATGAAGCCTACATGACATCAGAACAGCATAAGAAACTCACAATCTCAAAAACCTCGGTCTGTAAACATTTTCATCCAATACAATCAATTCACTCAACCTGAAATGGTTGAATAAACAGCTTCAATTTTTGAGTTATACATTATACCTACATGAGAGCTCAACAACATAACAAGCAATGGAGAAATGCTAACCTGCTGTAGAGGAGCATATAAGCTCTTTGAGAAAGTACATCTTCTAGTTCCACACTTTCTATCTGTAAGCATATCCAAACAGATAAGAAGATCCTTCAAATGTTATAGATTCATCATACTTTCAAGTCGGTATATCAACAAGAAGAGCAACACATAAATGATTGTTACCTCGGAATCATCTATTCTATACCAGTTTCCACAAAAATCCTTGATGTAGCATATATAATGGCCGAAGAATGAAGCATTCAGCATATCTAAATGGACAATCACTGCATAGAGTTTATATACATCTGATCCTTCTCCACCTTCGCTAACATAAGGGCTAAGATCTAACGTCTCAGGAAAACTTATTCTTTTGTTCAGTTTTCCATATCTTCCTCCCTGTACATAATTTTGCAGATGTATTATTGACAACTAAACCCAAAGTAAGCTACCAAGAGGGAGGGAATGCAGCAAATACCTGATATCTTTTTAAGGCAATCGTAAGAATATTTGGAGCACGCCGGATTGTAAGACGCTTACATGCCTCTACATAGTCACTACACCTGTATAAGAAAATTCATTATTAGTTTTAGAGAACAAAGTCAAATTTGTCAACTACTCAACTAACACTAAGACTTACCTATCACACTTGTACATGTTATCTCCCTGAAGCCACTCTTCGGCTGTAAACTGATCAAGACATTCCTCCAAAGACACCGCATCCCCATGAATCTCAACAGATAAGTCCATCATATTTTCATATTGGTCTGAAACATGATTGCAAACAGTACACTGAACCTGGAATGTTGAAAATACAGCAAACAAGAGAGAAGAATATTAGACATTAAAGTAAGTTCATCACAGGAAAAACCATGATCTTATTCATCAACTGAAAATAAGTTCCATATATCCCCAATGGAGACAGAAAGCTAAGAAAAAAAACTAGCAAGTTTACTAGTATTATGCAATTCACAAGTATAAACTAATATCTGATATTCAGATCAAGAAAAATCACCTGTGATTGGAGGAGGCCGCCAAATATATACTGAATAAGTGTTGTTTCTTGAGAATGAGGAGGCACCATTTTTTCTCCACCAAATTCGTCAAGGCAAACAGACTGCATCATATCAATTGCATACCTACATCATATGTGAACTATAAATCCATCAATTGGGTAATTCACAGTCTACACCACTAGGAATTAGTTATTCTTATGAGTAAGAGATACTGACCTCATGAACTCATGAGCATCCTCTTGTCTTCCATACCCCAAAGTTCCACCAATATTAGTTAACCGTGAAATAATGTTAATTGGTGAGAAAGGGAACCGACTTTGGCTTGCTCTCTCAACATGGGCTTGAAATTCACAGAAAAAGCACCAATCGTTCCGCATACCTGTCAAACAAAACATTAAATCAAAGCTAAATTGCATCAAGAAAAACCAAACGAATGAAGTGTATGAGGTACAAATACTTAATACCAAAAAAAAAAATCAGAACCTTACATTCTCTCCTGTGGCCTTTCTCTAGCAGGTATGCAACAAGAGGACGAGTCCAAGAAAGGCATTGTAGTATCACATTTGCAAAACAACTGAAAATGGAATCCATATTGACAGGAAAACAATTAAGTAATGAACTCATTCAGCTGATGCATTAAAGCTACACTAGAAACCAGATGAACACAAACCTATTTCCACAATTCATGAGCCCACAAGGAGCCAATTCTAGACTGTCCCAGTAAAAATATTTAAGAAATTCTTCATATGGGAAAAGAATCTGCAGAAAATGCAAAACAAAAGTACGAAATAACATTAACAAAATGACTATCAACACAGTGTCAACAGTAGTTGAGAATAAAGAGAGACATATTACTTCTCTTGGCTTGATGCAACTCTTGTTTTGGCCCCGATCAGAAACTAGCGCAATCTTAGAAGTGGATCTAACTCCAAACGGAGAATCTCTAAACCTCAAGCCATTATTTTCAGAAGGTGTTGAGGTAATCATCCCAATATCCTTGCATTTCCTTTGATGACCCGAACTCCAATCTGACTTTCGGCACTCTGCTGAGCTAATAGCAAAACACCATTGAGACCAAGGAACTCAATTTCGGCACAAAACCAACTTACAAGACTACAAGCTGATCCAAGACTATAAGTTCAAGGAAGTATCTATGCAAAAACTTCCAAACCCAAAACTCTTTTATCGAAAAGCTTAAGACTTCGAAAGAATTTTATATCCCAAGCTCAAATCAAACAGTAACATTCAATAATGCTAAACATCAGAGAGATTGAATTTGAGGGCATACCAGTATCGAACGGATTTGCAACGGGAGCATTTCTTAGTGGAGAATTTTCCACAGACAGAGCAATCCTCAGCATCAACCGCCATGAAAGTCCTGTCGAAACCTCCAACAGCGGCGGTTCCGATGTCGAAGTACTTAGCGGCAGTGTTCTTGACAAAGTATAAGATACCGACAGAGAGGAAGAATAAAGTCGCTATGAGGCGAGTGAAGACAGAGAGATCCAACGGAAATCCAACTTCGTGCATCTAATTCGCTTCTTGAAATCATCGATTTCTTCTTCCTTCTCGTTTCTTCTGTATCTTTTATATTTAATTAAAATCACTCCATTTTCTTTTCTTGTGTCGAATTTACCGCTTGCTTCCGTTAATTTGTTACTTCGTGAAGAAGACAGACTGTGTTACTGTTCTATGTGGGTTTGGGCCTTTCACTTGAATTTCTATTTGAAGTTTGGATCTTTAAG
>OVAX01001482.1:0-32005 GCA_900406405.1 Lepidium africanum | reverse complement strand
TTTTTTCGTTTTTTTTTTTTTTTTTTTTTGGGTTCGTTAAAAAACAAGTTCACAAAATTAACAAGATAAAAGATGTTTTGTAGTACAGACAAGTTATATTCAGGAATTCGTCTAACAATCTTAAGATTAATCTAAATATTCTTTAAACAGAGTCATAAGATAAGCAGAGTCATTAGATAAGCAGAGTCATTAGATAAACAGAGTCATAAGATAAACAGAGTCATTAGATAAGCAGAGTCATTAGATAAGCAGAGTCATAAGATAAACAGAGTCATTAGATAAGCAGAGTCATTAGATAAACAGAGTCATAAGATAAACAAAGCCTTAGATAAACAGAGGAGGCTACAAAAGTCTTTCACTTTCCACATTCAAACTTTGATGATTACTTTGAAACGTTGTTTAATTCCCATTGTCTTCTTCTTTATCTGTGCCAACATGAAAATGTTTAAAAACTGAGTAGAACTCAAAAGGCAAAACTAAAGAATAATTACATTAATCAGACTGTAAACACCTACCCAATTTGTTGGGCTCCTGCAATGAATCTTCAAGTTTCAGTTTCCTTGTCTTCGAGCTCTGCTTGAGACAATCTAATGTTATTCAGAGTATCTATGACTCCCTGTTTCACTTTAGTCACCTGATCTGAGACACATCTAGGTCGCTTGTGATGCAAGTTTCTTTCATAACCACTGGATTTGTTAGATGTCCGAGGGCAACGAGAGGTTTCTCCTTCTGCAACTGTCTTCTCTCTTATCTCAAGTTTATGTTTCTTCTTCTGGATGCATGTTTCGACTCGAGCTCTCTTATGTGCGTGAGTCTCTGCTTCGAATGGTGGTTGCTCCATCTAAAAACAAGTCATTAGTTCATAAACTTCAACTTAGCAAAACCTAAAAAGTGGAGCACAAGCTATTTGACATTCTTACTTACCATAGAGCAGAACTTGAGCACAGGACTTGTCCCTCCTCGTATCAACTCCAAAGTTAAAGACTTCCCAGCGCCAACTTTTTTTTTTTTTTTNCGCCAAATTTTTTTTTTTTTTTTTTTTTTAATCGATCTGAAGGTTCGGTCCTGGACCCTGGGCCTGGAAGTACATCTCCCAGAAGCGGGGATCAGACCATGTAAATAATCCCCTCCCAACGAGAATCGAACCCGTGCCTTATGAGTCTCAAGGACCCTTGTGACAACCAGTGCCAACTTCATTTGCGGCACAGAAACTTTCCCAATCATTTCCAGTCATAAACATCATTCCATTTCTATGATCTACTTTAAGCGTCATCGACCATTCAGCTCTGTTTTTTTCCACCAGGGTTGATGAGTTCATTAGCTCTCATGAAATCCATCGGTAGATGCTGCAAAATGTTTCCAATAAAGAGGCAATTCATTTGAAGAAACCCAAGATTAAGATCTCGAAAACTCACCTGTTTACCCATTCTAAGACTGCTTACTGTAGGAGTTAACTTCACGAACCGATTTTCTCCGTTCTGTTTATTATCTTCTGCGGACCAAATGGTCTTCTTCCCCTCGTCCTTTGCACGGTTACAAAGCTGAAACACAGGCTTTTCCGTGTTCTGCAACAGTCTAAATGTACAAGTATCTCCAGCTGCTAGTTTATTTTCAGTGCAAAAAGCAGTCCAACCATGAACTATGGAAACCCGTCGAGACCTCCAGGGCATTAGTTCTGCATCCCATGATTTTCCCTCTTCGTTCATCAAAACTGTATCTTGCCTTTCTTGCAATAAACCATTTAGCTTTGCGAAACCTAGGGGCACTGTCTGCATCAGCCAACAAATTACATTGGGGATTATGTCACACTTAGCATACTTAATCTATAAATCAAACATTTTAACAACAAAGAAACCGCTAAAGTACACTAACCACTAGATCATATATTAGGTTTGAAGCTGTAACACGGAGACTGAAACAATTGAGATCATGTGAAGATTGATTAGATTCTGGGTTTACATTATTTTCAGCTTCCTTATCAGATCTTGAAGATGTTTTTGTTTCAGAAATTTGAAACGTTTCATGAAGAGAACGAGTCTAAACAAATGAAAAATGCTCACTGAATCATTCAATCATACCAGTCTCTTTTCCAGAAGGTTCATATCGGATCTCACAGAATCTAGGACTAAAACCAGTGACATTAAACAACATATCTCCTTCGTGTCTGAAAATGAGGAAGTCACCGATTCCAAAATCATGTGTCACCACAAACTCCTTCCAACCTTCTGTGAGTCTATTGTCCTCTATCTTCACTTCCCATGTTATATCCAACGCATCTGATTTCAGATATACAGTTTTACCCTCATATTTTCCTTCGATATGTTGGAAGAAGAATTTCACAGGAATTTTCTAGCAACATACCACAAACAAAGTTATGAGAAATATATGTTTATAGATGGAAAAATACATAAACAGAGAGATTACATACCAAGTGGCTTTGAAAATTAGGTGGAAGATGCTGGTAGAAGTGTGGATTTTTGGGAGAGATAAGTGATGCATTCATCGTTTCCATTACTTCAATAATTTCACAGCTATTCTTAAGAGTATATAAAGAAATATTGGTTGTCCTTTTATCTTCTAAGTTTTATATTCCAACACACTCTATTTATTAATTTCACAATTAGTGTTCTTCCATTTTCCAAAAAAGTGTACCTAACAAATTTTTTCAGAAACTATGGAAATCAAGAAACACTTTATTGTTTTAATGAAGACAATTTTCGATTACAGATACAGTGCAACGAGCTAAAGAGAATGTGAGTGAATGGTTGGACTCAAAACAATTAGAGAAGGATACATGTTACTCAACTACTCCACGGCATCAACAAGAACATTTGCAGACCGAGCAACATTGGCAACGATCAAATAATTTGGAATTTAAATGTAATGTGGATGTTTCTCACCATAATGATGCAGGTCTTTCAGGAATTGGATGGTTTTTAAGAGATTCACATGGACAATTTATTCTTGGTGGCATGGATAAATTTGAAGGCCGACTCACTGGTGAAAAAGCTGAAATCTTTGGCTTAATATGGACAATTCAAGTAGTTTGGTCAATGGGTTATCGTTCGGTGGTATTTGAGGGTGATAATCTTAATGTCTTTCGATTACTACAATTACAAACTACATTGCTACGATTACAACATTATGTAGATACAATAGTTGCTAGGAAGCCTTACTTTGAACATATTCAATTTAGATATATTCCAAGGTCTAATAATAAGTGTGCAAATGTATTAGCTAGGAAAGTCTTTTGTAATCACGCTTCTGACTGGAGTTTGTTCCAAGTGTTTCCTCAATTGCTTGAACAATTTGTAACAAATGATTTACATTAATAAAATAACAAGTTTGACAGAAAAAAAGAAAAATTTCAGAAACCAAAAAACGATTTTAAAATTAATTTTATCCTTAATCTATTCATATAATAATTATTATTATTGATTTTTCAAATTCTATGATTAAATTTTTTTAAAAAGCTAAAAATTATATTGAAAATTTAAATTTTAAAAGGATGGAATAGTTTTGTGTAAAAACAACTCCAACCATAACACTATTTTAATGATAAAATTACACTATTTTTAATTTAGTTTAAACACCAAATATCACACTAAAACTTCATTTTTAGTATTATTCTTTAAAATTTAGAAAATGAAAAATAGTTTCTGAATTTTGTTTGATTTTAATTTTCTAACTATGCGTGATTAGTTGATTTGATTAAATATTTTATATAAATTGGTAATATAATCTTAGAACAAGCTGGACATAATTACTGTAATGACATGTAATTAAACCATTATACTAGCGTCGTTACTTACGTAAAAGCCTCATAAGTCAATTATTAATCATATTTTATTTAAATATAATAGGAGAATAATAATATAGTATTTTATTTAAAGTTGCATTTGAGAAGAATAAATGTTAATTCTTGCGTTGGAAATGACGTAACAAAAAAATTGTTTTAGTAATAATCTTGAGAAACTCATAAACTGTTACTTAATTAATTCAAATTTCTAATAATTATTCTTGCACTTATTTTACAGTTTCAATGTAACTTTTAACAAAAATTTACTATTTTAACCTCCAATTAAAATTATATATAAGATATTTTTGCAAATCATTACCTATAATTATTAGGGATATACATGTTTTTTACTCCCTCAATTTCACTATATTTGATCTTTTAGGTTTTTTATACAGATTAAAAAATCATTAAGTTTTGTATTTTATCTAAATTTAATATGTTTTATTACAAATTCCAAAATAATCTAACCAATTACAAATTCCAAAATAATCTAACCAATTACAAATCAATCTGCAGAATTTTAAAGGTTAAAAACACTAAAAAGACAATAAATTTTACATAAAAATTTTAAAATATCAACTAATATGAAAAAAAAGAATTCTAAAAAAATAGAGGGAGTAATTTGTGTCAAAAAAAATTATAAAAAGTTGTCTCACTATCCCATCAATAAGACTACTCATATAGCTATGAGAGACTTCTGAAGCTAGCAAACTGCACCACCACATGAATTATCTTTCTATTAGATTATTACAAGTTTATAACAATATTTTATCCACCAAAGTTATTGATAAGACTTGAAGAGATTGTTTTCTCTATTAGAACAAACAATGATGATATTATATCAACGAAACCAAAGCGCGTTCTCCAAATTTGGTCTAACTCATTTTAAATCTCTAGTTTGCGTTCATTGTTGATTATTTTATGTTCTTCTATGAGTTGTTGGTTTTAGAATGTTTGATATCTATATGATTTAAAGACTTGGAGACCAGAGTCAAGCAAGTGTTAGATCAATTTATCAGTAAATGGGGACTAACAAAAAATGATCTTGTGATTACCTCTAGTTCACGTGTCCATATTTCTTCATGACTTTGGTCCAACTACAGTGCATGCCAATCTCTTAGGAAATATTAATAGACATATCTTGAGAGAGCATAATAATACTCCATTAAAATGACATTTCAACAACTATATATTTGTTACATTTGACCAAAAAAAGCATATACAAAAAACACATACTTCTTTCAAAACCTAACTCATGAACCATCCATTCATACGACAACATGGATTCGACATCAGCAGCTAATGCAAGGATGGTTTTGCTACTCAAATTTTGACATAGATTAGAATGATTTGCCATAATTATACAATGGAAAAAGGGAAACGAAAATTTGAGGTTTTTGAATAAAAGAGCATAGTTTAAGAAACACAAGTCTCAATTGGTGTCATTGAAGGAAAACAGAAACAAGAAACCAAACTAACTTTTAAAAGAGAACATAAGAAGAAGAGAGGGATATGTCCTCGACGAAAAAGGGTTCACAAAGTCATAAAAATGTTCGGGAATTCGTCGACCAAAGGGGGAATACAGAAGACTTCAGTTTCCACATTCAAACTTGATTGTTACCTTAAGATGTTGTTTTATTCCCATCGTCTTCTTCTCTCTCTGTGCCATGAAAATGTTGGAAATTTGAATTGACGTCAAAAGCCAAAACTAAAGAATAGTTACATATTAACCAGACTGTAAACACATACCCAAGTTGTTGAGTTCATACAATGAATCTTCAAGTTTCAGTTTCATTGTCTCGAGCTCTGCTTGAAACAGTGTGATATTATTCAAAGTATCTATGACTCTCTGTTTCACTTTAGCCACCTGATCTGATACACAACTAGGTCGCGTGTGCTGCAAGTTTCCTTCATTAGCACTGGATTTGTTAGATTTTTGAGTGAAACAAGAAGGTTCTCCTTCTGCAACTGTCTTCTCTCTTATCTCAATCTTCCGTTTATTCTCCCGGGTGCATTGTTCGACTCGAGCTCTCTTATGTGCGTGAGCCTCTGCTTCGAATGGTGGTTGCTCCATCTGAAAACAAGTTGGTGTTTTAAAAAATTCAACTTACCAAAACCTGGAAGGTGGACTGCTAGCTATTTGACATTCTTACTGACCTTGGAGCAGAACTTGAGCACATGACTTGTCCTTCCTCTTATCAACTCCAAAGTTAGAGATTCCCCTGCGCCTACTCCATTTGCAGCACAGAAACTTTTCCAGTCATTTCCAATCATATACATCGTTCCTCTTCCACAATCTACCTTAAGCTTCATCGACCATTCAGCTCTGTCTTTGTCCACCAGAGTTATCATCCCGGGCTTGATGAATCCATTCGCTCTCGTGAAACTTACCGGTAGATGCTGCAATATGTTTCTAAATAAAAAATCAATTCGTTTGAAAAAACCCAAGATAACGGTTTAGAAAACTCACCTGTTTACCGAATTCAAGGCTGCTTACTGTGGGAGTCAACTTCACTAACCAATTTTCTCCGTTTTGATAATCTTCTGCGGAACAAATCTTCTTCTTTCCCTCGTCCTTTGCTCGGCTACATAGGTGAAACACAGGCTTTTCCGTGCTTGGTAGCAGTCTAAATTGACAAGAATCTCCATCTTCTAGTCTATTTGCAGTGCAAAAAGTAGTCCAACCATGAACTAAGGCAACCCGGCAAGACCCCCAGCTCTTTATTTCTGAAGCCCATGTCTTTCCTTCTTCGTTCATCAAAACTGTCTCTTGCCTTTCTTTCACTAAACCATTACGTTTTGCGAAACCTATGGGCACTGCCTGGATCAATCATCAAATTACGTTGGGTATTATGTAACACTTACACATACTTAACCTATAGATCAAATATTTTAACAACAAAGAAGCCTCAAAAGTACACTAACCACATTATCTCTTTGTAGGTTTGAAGCAGTCACAGAGAGACTAAAACAATTGAGATCAGGTGAAGACTGATCAGATTCTGATTCTATATCAATCTCAACTATCTCAACTTCCTCCTTGGATCTTGAAGATATTTCTGTTTCAGAAACTGAAAAGCTTCAAGAATAGAAAGAGTCTCAACAAATGTAAATACTCATTAAATGATGTTTTAATCTTACCAGTGTCATCATTCTCTTCGTCTTCTTCATGGTTACCAAACTGTTCATATTCGATCTCACAGCAACTAGGACCTAACGCAGTGACATGGAACTTCATGTCTCCATCGTGTCTGAAAACGAGGATGTCACCAACTCTAAAATCATGCGCCTCCACAAACTCCTCCCAACCATTAATGAGTCTATTGCCTTCCATCTTTACTTCCCATGTCCTCTTCGAAGCATGTGATCTCAAAGAAACAGTCTTGTTTTCATGTTTTCCTTTGATATGCTCGGAAAAGAACTCTACAGGAATTTTCTAGCAACAGAAAAACAAAGTTATGAGAGACTACATAAGCTCATGGAGATTAAGAGAGAGTAAACGGAGAGATTATGTACCAGGTGTCTCTGGAAATCGAGTAAAAGAGGTTGGAAGAAATGTGGGTTTGTCGGAGAGAACGTTGAAGGATTCACCATTTTTCGTCACTTCTTGAGTTTCACGACGATCTACGCTAACAAAATAGGAAGATAATGTTCGTCTGTTTAAGTTCTATCCTTCCATATTCTTCAGAACGTTTCCTAGTTCATTAATAAACTCAACTTATTATTCAATTTCACAATTAATGTGTTGATAAGAAAGACTTAAAAGTAAACTTTCTGTCACTTCATAAGTTCATTCTAACCTTTTTTTCACATGAATTAAGAAAAAGGGTTAATATAAATACTTTTAATTTATTGTTTCAATGTTGTACTTACATTTAACTTTTTTGGAACTTCTGTCAAAGTAAATATAAGCCTAACTAGATTCTCGATTTACGTCGGTCGGTGTTTACATTCTCTGAATCAAAAGATCAAATCAGCAAAAAAATGTTGTGACGTAATAATTTTCTTTTCTGTTATATTTGAAAGAGAAAAGAAAACATAAAATTTGGGGTGAGAGAGGCTCGAACTCTCGACCTCAGGATCACTCAGTAGCTATGAGACCTACGCGCTAGCCAACTGCGCCACCACCCCAGTGTTGGGCAACTACTTTATTAAAACAGTATAATCATGTACTCTTGACAAATGTTATCAAAACAAACACAAACGTGAAGAGTGAATTATATACCTTAGTCTAGACAAACTTGTTGAACCTGAGAGACTTACAAACAGCAACATGATCTTCGAATCATGTTGAAACAGCAACATGGGAAACTATAAGTGAGCCCTGATCACATACGAGGGAAAAAGGGAAACAAACATTTGAGGCTTTTAATTAAATAGCATAGTTCAAGAAACACAAGTCTCAATTGGTGTCGTTGAACAAAAACAGAAACATGAAATCAAACTAACTTTTAAATGAGAATGAAGTAGAAAAACTAGAGTTGTGACATATTTGATTCTCAAGAGATTTTAAGCAGTAACGGCTGGCTTGGCAGCAGCAGAAGAAAGTCTAGACCTCTTCTTTGCCAAACTCTCACTTCTCCTGTCACGTTGTTCCTTCAACCTTGAGGCAAGAAGCTTCTGGTAATCAGCTGCATCAGAGTTGGCCTTAGCGATTCTCTTCTTCTTGTCAGCAATTCTAGCTCTCTTCCTCTGAAGAGTCAATGGAGTCACAAGCCTCTGGATCTTAGGGGCTTTGCTCACTTCCTTGCCTGCTCAAAACCAGAAACAGAAGAAACAAGTTTCAGAAACCATTATTTCTCAAGTATATTTGAGAGTGATTTTGATTTTCTTTTACCCTTCTTGTTTGTGAACTTGCGACGGTAAGTGTTGACGTAGGTCCTCACATCATCTTCCTTCTTAAGGTTAAACAATTTACGGATCTTTGAGGCTCTCTTTGGTCCTCTCATCCTTGGCTTCTCAGTGTCAGTTAGCCCAGGAAGATCGTTTTCACCCTTCTTCACAATGACAAGGTTAAGAACAGAAAGATCAGGGCTCACAATGCAACCACGAACAGACTTTCTTCTCCTCTCTCCAGTCCTCCTTCCGTGTCCTCTGAAACAAGGAGTTCCTGCTCAGTCATTACAAAACTAGGTAAGTCTACATCAAACAGACAATATAGATGTAAATGTGTAAGAGGCAAGTTGAATAATTGACCTCTGTGAAGCAAAAGGCGAACACGTCCTGGAGTCAAAACTCCCTGCTTCATTGGGAAACCTTGTTTGTCACACCCACCCATGATCTTGAAAACGTATCCCTTGAACTCCTGCAATAACATTACATAATCAAAATTTCATCATTTGTTTCCGAACAAAACAAAAAACTCACGATTATGAGATATCAACGCATTTAGATGAAATATCACCTCGCCCAAAGCATCTCCGCTGACTTCTTGGGAGAGCCTCTTATCGTAAAAGGCACGGCTGCATCAACAAATCAAGCTCAATCTCTATATCCATTACACAACAAACTTATACTAACACATGTTTTTCTGCAGAATACGAATCCTAGATTTGTATTGAACAGAATACAAGATTTCGAGACGTGATAAGCCTATAAGAAGAGTATACGAAAATTTATGGAATTAGCAAATTTTCTCCTAACCAGACCTACAAATGTTCATAGTGATATCGACAAACATCAATCAACAGTTCCGAAACCCTATCACAAACTCTACAAGAATGAAAATGAATTAGAGAAACAAGGTCTTACAGTTTCTGATCATCATCGATCTCGAGCTTCTTCTGGCAACCAGTAGTTGGATTGGCGATGTTAAACTGAAACACAGAAATGTGAAATAAGATAAGCAAAGGAATACATAAAACGAAAATCTATACACTATTCGCCGTCAACGTACCTTCATCTTCGCAGGTCGATTACTACAAGAGAAAGAACGGCTTTCTGATTCGACGCTAGGGTTTTCAGAAATAGCAAAATCATCAAATTTATACGAGAGAGATAAGGTTTATTTTATGGGCCGACTTTCTCCACTTATGGGCCAACTGGGCTATTTCATAAAGTAAGTTTCGGCCTACTCTACTTCTATATCTTAACTGTTTAAATTTGATAAAAACATAAACAATCCAAGCCCAATACCTCAATTAAATTAAGTATTATCAATTTGCCTAACATATACTCAAACTAACCAAGAAGCTCAATACCTAACAAGTTTATGCAATTAGGTTTTGCTTTATTAGTTTCCACTAGCCACTAGGAATCACGTCTTCGTCGATACAATTGTATCCAGCTAGAGATTTCATTTTGTTATGCAATTGTATCACTCGTCAAGATTTAATAATTTTACAGTATTTCCTTATCAACTATTTTTTATGTTAAGGTTCATACACGTCGATAGTTATTGAGATTTGATATTTAATGTATCTCATACATGTAAAATTCAGACGTTTTTATCAGAATTATATATATTTTTAAAAAAAAGACGCAAAAACATGTAGTCATGGCCTCATGGGTCACCAAATTAAATGTCGGAACGCTTTATTTGAGATTTCTCCCTATAAAATGATACTAGATTCTAAGTGTTGCAACCATATGCTTCCTTCACATCTCTCTATATTTGTGACTGATCTGTCTTCTACAAATTTCCAACCAAATAACAACAATGACTAAACGGTGTCTAACAAAAGAAGAGGAGCAAGTTGACGAAGAAATGGTGAGTTTGCAAGCGTTGAGGATCACAAACTCACTCACTTTTCCGATGGTTTTCAAAGCTGCCTTGGAGCTTGGCGTCCTCGACACCATTGCTGCAGCGGGTGAAGGTGCCTGGCTCTCGTCTTCTGAGATAGCTTTTGCTCTCCCTATTAAACCCATCAACCCCGAGGCGCCAATGATGCTTGACCGGATGTTACAGTTACTTGTGAGTCACTCTATCTTAAGGTGTCGTATAGTTGAAACTGGAGAAAATGATCAAACCGGAAAGACCCAATTAGTATATGCAGCCGAACCGGTTTGCACTTTTTTCTTGAAACGTGGTGAAGACTCTGGCTCTCTCATGTCACTATTTATGTTACACCAAAGCCAAGTCTGCTTCAAAACTTGGTATGTACTTCAAATTAGTAGTTGTTCCTCATTCATATCAAACAGCTTAATAACCTTTGAATCAAACCAATATGCAATAACTTACAATGATAAATCTTTTTTCTTTTTTTTTATAACATAGGACACATCTGAAAGATATGATACAAGAAGGAAAAGATGCAATCAGTTCTGCCATGGCATGAAAGTCTTCGAATACATCTGTTTGGACGAATAATTCGCTGGTATCTTTAACCAGGCAATGTTAAGATCTTCAACCATGATCATGAAGAAGATTTTAGAAGTTTACAAAGGTTTCAAAGATGTAAATACATTGGTGGATATTGGAGGAGGACTTGGCTTCATAAGATGTAAATCTTGTCACTTCCAAGTATCCTCACATTAAGGGTATCAATTTCGACATAGCTGCAGTATTAGCCAAAGCTCCTAATTATCCACGTACAACACTAGCTGATCGATATGAAAGTTATATATTGAAGTGTTTGTTTTTCGACAAGTCTGTTAATAAAATCGAATATAGGAGTAGAGCATGTATCCGGAGATATGTTTATAGAAGTTCCACAGGGAGATGCAATCTTCTTGAAAGAAAGTTACATATCTTCAACAAAGTGTATTAATATCATGATGAGACTAATGAAGATGAATATATTGTTGGCAGTGGATATTACATGACTGGAATGACGAACATTGTGTAAAGATACTAAAAAACTGTTGGAAGAGTCTTCCTGAAAAGGGAAAAGTGATAATAGCTGAGATGGTTACACCAACAGAACCAAAGAGTGAAGACCTATTCTCAAAGATTATCTTCGGTATGGACATGTTGATGTTGACTCATTGTTCTGGTGGTAAAGAGAGATCTTATACTCAGTTTAAAGCTTTAGCCTCTGCTTCTGGTTTTCTTAAATGTGAAATCGTTGCTGTTGCATATTCATATTCTGTTATTGAATTGCACAAATAGATTCAGAGCTTAAGAAAGATGAGCTTATTTTAATTTGTTGGAGGAAAACATGATGAAGTTATGAACTGTGTTTTTCTTGAATGATTTTCTGTTGTTTGTATTACTGTAGCTTTATATTGGTTTTTTGTTTTCTATTCAAGATTCTAATATAGTTTAGATAATCAGATCAATAACAAAATAACCAGCCTCAATGTCTTTCCCCGAAGAGTTTACAAATAGTCCAAAAGAAGGGAAGCAGAGCAAAAAACACAAAGAGTGTGCAGTGAACCAAGCTTATAAAACATCAGTCTTAAACAGAATTTGATTTGGTGCGGAACTTAAGCACAGTACCTGCATCTTTCTTCCGAATGAGTTCCAACACAAAAGACTCTCCTATTCTTCTTACACCATGAAGTTCACAGAATCATTTCCAGTCCCCTCCTAGTCTCATTGTTCCGCTTTTGTCGTCTTCCAAAGGATTCACCATCCATTTAAATCCGTATTGACCCAATAGAGTTATCTTCCCTGGCTTATTGATGCCATTCCCCCGCGTGAAATGGCGTGGTAGTCTCTGCACAAAATTTTTTATTGAGGCAGTTTCATCTCAAAAGATCTATGAAGCATTAGACAATCTTGAGACTTACCAGTTTATTGCTTTTAAAAGAGTACGGTGTAACAGTTAATGTCACAAATCGGCTTTGATTTGACGAAGACGAAGCTCCTGATCTTGAGCAAGATTTCCATCTCTTTATATTTGAACCTTTATTTAAGCTGCTTTTGTCTTTTATGCTCTCCTCTTCCTTAACAATGACGTTGTCTCTGCCCTTTTTTTAAGTGTTCTCCTCTTCACTTTCCTCGGTTTCCATACTCTCTTCTCCGCTGTTTGGATCTGTGGAGAGGGAATTTACATTGTTACCCCGGCTGGAATCTGCAGGGCACAAACAGAGAACAGGTTTTCCCCTGGTTCCAACCAGTTTAAACCTGAAGGTATCTCCAGGTTTTAACCCATTTACATGGCAAAAACTTCTCCAGCCTCGTGAAATAAAGGTATTCTTTTTTGGCTTATAATGTTGCAATACTAAATTCCATGTGTCACCAGATTCATTCTTCAGAACCATCTCATCAGAACATCCTTCCTTCAGACCATTTAAGCTCAGAAAACCCTTTGGAATATACTACAATATCAGATAAACCACATGTCATACTAACAAAAATGTTCAATAAAAATATCCACAATCGAAGTTTGTACTCAGTAGTCACCAGAGAATCCTTCCGTAAGCTAGAAGATGTCAGACATCCCACAAAACAAGAAAAGTCTGATGAGGATTCCGCATCTGGTCTATTTCCTGCTTGGCACAAACGAAGTACAGGCGTTCCTGAATTTTGGACAAGTTTGAAAGTATAGCGACCTTTGTTCATCCCATTGGCATTGCAGAAGCTTCTCCAGCCGTTTCTGAGATAAGTATTTTTGCCGGATTTGTCGTGACCCAAAGTTAACTTCCATGATCTTCCCATTTCATTAAGAAGAACAATTTTATCATTGTAAGTTTTGTTCAAACCATTTGACCTCGCAAAACTAAGTGGAACATACTGAAAAGTGGTCACAAATTGACAAACTTGAGTTAGTTTGAACTATCGCTCAGGCTAACTCATTCAAAGTATTAGTTTCAGATTTTTAACTAGATAATTTTACCACTTTATCGTTGCAAAGGTTAGAGAAAGAGACATTTGCTACAAAGCAAGAATTGTCTGATGAAGAACCTTCTTCTCTCCTTGGATTTTGCTTAGCTCTTTTGTCTACTGATCTGATTTCTGAAACAAAAACAGACCCAAAAAAAATCCAAATTACTTCTTTCTGATCTTGAATACATATCATAGAATAAAACAAGAATTTACCAATGTTTTCCTGATAATCATCACTATCATCATCAATGTTGTGAGCTGATGTATAAGCTGATGTATATTCGATCTCACAACAATTTCGTCCCAATGCAGTGACATGAAATACCATATCTCCTTCATGTCTGAAAACAATGACATCACCTATACGAAAATCATGAGCAGTGGTGAACTCTTTCCAGCCTCGGGTGAGTCTCTGGCCAGCTTCAATTTTCACCTCCCAAGCTTTATCAGAAGCGTCTGATCTCAATATTGCAGTCTTAAGTTCCTTTCTTCCTTTCAGATACTCTGTGAAATAGGCAACAGGAATGTTCTGCAACAACATTAAAAAGAATTTTTAAAACCAAACCTTTTGTCTCATCAAGCTAAACTCATAGAAGAGAGACAAAGACACAATACCAGGTGGGACTCGAAGCCGGGAAGAAGAGGCTGAAAGAAATGTGGAGTTTTCGAAGCTTGAAGAGCTGGATTCGCCATTGTGAAGTATAAACACTGGAAAGATCTCTTGAGCAGAAAAGCAAACTAGTGGGAAACGAACTCTAGCTTAGCAAAATGGTTAAGTCATATACGTCATACTCGAAGAGTTTTCTGGTAGCAGTATTTAAAGTGTTTTTGGAGAATTTGAAGAGTTTTTCCTTTTCTTTTTTAGACAAGAAAAGAAAAAACGATGACTTCATAAAAACCTCAATAAAGAGTTTTTGGAGTATTTAAAGAGTTTTCTGAAGGAGAAAATACGTTTTAGACAAGTAAAAAAAAAAAAAAACTTCGTAAACCTCAATCCTCGTCTAGCGCAACTTCATGATTAACTCTACACATCTTATTGAAAACTAACTGAACAAGCCAACTTAAAACACAAACCCCATAATTAAACACTAAATTTATCACATTTACTGACGTTATTGAATTACTCTGTTTTTCAGAAGACAAACAAATGCAGAAGACTTTTATTTATTCTGATGCAAATCTTATCTAAGTAAGTTGTTCATTTCCTGCAATGAATCTTCTAGTTTAGTTACGTTTCATTGTCTCTAAGCTTTGCTAGAAACCGTCTAAAATAAACGGTTTTCTGAATCGACGCTAGGGTTTCTGAACTATCAAAATCAACATATTCATACGAGGGATAAGGTTTACTTTAATGGGCCGACTTTCTCAACCTGTGGGCCAAAAAAAAAGATAAGGTCTACTTATGCCCAATGCCTCAATGAATTTACATTTACTCAAACTAACCAAGATTCTTGGCACCTAAACAGTAACAGGTTTATGAAATTACGTTTGCTTTGATAGCTACGAACCACATAAAGGTAATTTTTGGACTGATACATACTAAAACTTTCGTTAAGTTAATCCTATCCAAATAAAATTGTAGGCAAAAGTATTTAGTATGGGTGACCAAATTAAACAAGTCATGGGTCACAAAATCAGATGTCCGAACGCTTCCCACTGAAATGACACTAATTTTATTGTCGAAATGCTTGATTGATTTGGTGACTTCTCCCTATAAAATGACACTATAACTGATCATTTCTTCAACTTCCCAACCAAATAACAACAATGTCAAACCTTCCACAAGAGCCCTTAACCACTTATCTTAAACAGTGTCCAGCAAAAGAAAAGCAACAAGTTGATGAAGAAACGGTGAGCTTACAAGCTTTGAATATCACAAAGTCACTGGTTTTCCGGATGGTTTTCAAAGCGGCATGGGGCTCTCGTCTTCAGAGATAGCTTTAGCTCTCCCTATCAAGCCAATAAATCCGGAGGCGTCAATGTTGCTAGACCGGATCTTACAGTTACTTGTCAGTCACTCTATATCTTAGTGTGTTGTATAGTTGTAACTTGTAACCGGAGAAAATGATCAAACCGGAAAGACCCAATTGGTATATATGCAACCAAACCGGTTTGCACAAAATTCTTAAACCCTGGTGACGAGTTGGGTGCAGCCAGGACCGGCTCAATCAAACAGATGGGCCATGTTCTAACATTTTGTCTTTTTGCAAAAAGGCCATTTAAAAAAGGAAAACAATTTAGAAAAGGACCCCTAAATTTATTTATATTTTTAATTTTGGCTTGAAATATTAGAAATTTTTTTTCGTCCTGAGCAATTGCTCCACTTGTTCACCCACAGAACCGGCAATGGGTGCAGCAAAGCCAAGTCCTTTTTCAAAACTTGGTATGTACTTCAAATTAATAGTTGTTCCTTATTTACATCAAACCGATTAATAACCTTTAAATTAAACCAATATGCAAAAAGACCGGTTAATAAAACCAGTATGCAATAAACATGCTTTCATCATGTTGTGTCGATTTAGACTAATCAGTGTTGGCCTTGTATAAAATGATGCCTAAAACATTTTAAAAAATTGATGCCCTGTTTTTTTATACAATGATTAGTATCAGTCTTGTATAAAATCTCTTTCCATACTAACAAGCTAGTCTTGTATAAAATCTTTTTCCATACTAACAAGCTTTTTATCTCTCTATTTATCTCATATGTAACAGTTTCATTAGTTCCAGAATTTTGAATTTTCATTACATACCTTAACATAGCATTGGTTCAAGATTTCAAAAATTCTTCTTGTCTCTTCTTTCTTTTTCTATTTTCAGCTTCACTTGGTTGGATTCTATTTCTTGGTGATTTTATTATGTACATGAAGCAATCCAAAAACTTCAATAAACTCCATGAGATCACACCATCAATATAAAGTATTATAATTTTCAAAATCCTTCTAATAAATAGAAGTTAGTTTAATGTTTAAAGAAAACAAAAACAAAATAAAAAAGAAAGCAAATTAGGCAAAGAGAAGTTTTAGAATTAGACTTACTTATTTAGAACTTGCATGGTTTGAATTTTTGTTTGATTAAAAATTTTGGGAAAAAAGACAAAAAGCAAAGAGATTAGAGATTAAAAATAGAGAAAAAAACAATTAGGAGATTAAAGGTAAGAAGGTAGAAGAAGATGAAAAATTAAAAAGAGTTTTTGATGATATTACTGGTGTGATAGACAAAAAAATAGAAGTTAAGTAACAAAAAAGGTAAAAAGGAAAAAAAATGAGAAAACTAAATCGTTCATATTATAATATGATAATAATCCATTTCTTTGTTTAACCGACCTAGATTTAGCCGACCTCAAAGTAGTATAAATATGTGTATTACCTTACTCCTCTATTGTACTTGCACTTATGCTAAAAAGAAGTTATAATCACTCTTTCACTTACGTTCCTCTTCTCTCAAATAATATAATATTATAATATATATAGTTATATTTTATAACATATTATCATCACTACTCTAATACCAAACCGAATATATGATTTAAGTTATGTCAATTTATATATTATTATAATTATAATGAAGGGACTATGCCCCTGGGTGATTTACTCGTCATATATATATGTAAATTTATTTTATATACTGTTATGATGGCTAACATGCCGTATGAGTGATTTGATCTCCATACATAAATATTGATTTTAGGATGATAGGCGTTGCCTTTTACGAACTGATCGATATGGTAGGCTCTGCCTCCATGATCACGATTATATGGTTGGCTCTGCCTCCTTAAATGGTTTATGATCATATGATAGACTATGTCTCCTCGGATCAATGCCTATAAATGTTTAGACATTTATAAAAGCGTTCTAAAAAGAAGGATAAAATAAATTTTGTCCTGAAGACAAAATATTTTAAATTATTGCTTTTCTTTATATTATGTTATTTTAATTTATGTTTTATTATGAAATTATTGTCATTATTCTTATCTTGACATTTAAATTGAATTATTACCAAATTACTGATAAATAAATTGGTATATTCAATTATTATGGCATATATGGCTAAATTCGAGATCGCTAATCTGAATATTTCTAGAAATAATTATATGAGATGGGCAGTTATAACAAGAATGTATTTGAAAGCATCGATAAGTCAAAAGTGACTTGTGATGAGAAAAAGGCAAATGCCATGATATTTTTATCCCATTATATTCATGATGGTTTAAAAATGAATATATAAGATCTTAGCAGTGTGATGTTAAACTATCAGTCCTGATAAGCTTCATTCCCATAAGTGAATGATGCATCATCCAGTTATAATTACAATGGATGTGTACACGGTCGATGAGATCACTGTGGTCATAAACAAAAAGGATATGGACATGGACGTGGACGTGAACAAATAAGAAAGTTCCGTCTAAATGATTTAAGGTCCAAAGGAAAAGAAGTTGGTTTTGTGATAAATAAGCAACATAAAAATAGTTGCGACAGATGCGTTATGAAAAGACATTGAGAGTGTACTTGTAGTACGCTGAAATATGTAGCCGATCTGTATAAATCACAAAAGAGAAATGTAAAACATAGAGAAATCAACTTCATCTATGATAAAATAGGACTTTCTATCAAAAGGCATAAATAATGATATACATCTCGATGTGGGCCAATTTTGTTGTTGATCTTGAAGATATCAGTGAAATTCTAAACAATTAAAAATCTTCCAGAAAAAGATAATATGACATGATAATGCTTTATTATGTTCCTTTTCGCTTACATAATACTTTTTATTAGATATTTAAATTTCATTTTAAATATATTAATGCATTCGTTTATAATCAGAAAATGTCGAAACTTGAGAACGGGGATGGCCGATATTTTCTGGCAGACAGTGCTACAATTACTTAAGAATAAAAAGTATTTCTCCTCCCTTGATATGAAAGTTTCCGCTAGAAGCGTGAATACTATCGCTGGTAATGCAAAAATGATTATGGGCTCTGGAAGAGCTAGTTTTTCAATGCCAGGGGAACAAAATTTGAAATAAATAATGCATTGTATTCCCGCAAGTCTTACAGAAACTTATTAAGTTTCAAAGATATTCAGAGAAATAGATATCATATAGAGACTATGGATAAGAATGGCATTGAATATCTTTGCATTATATCAGTCATTCCAGAGAAAAAATATATATTGGAAAAGCTGTCAGCTTTATCCGCTGGAATATATTCCACAAAAATAAACATGGTTGAATCATATATTAATGTAAACGAGAAGTTTACATGTACGTTCAAAATCTGGCATGAAAGTTTAGGGCATCCTGGTTCAGTCATGATGAGAAAAATTGTGTAAAATTTAAATGGCTATCCGCTGAAAAACCAGAAGATTTTTCAAGCGAAAGAATTTCCATGTAATGCTTGTTCTCTTGGAAAGTTAATAACTCAGCCATCACCAGCAAAAGTTGGGAATGAATCTCCAGTATTCTTAGAAAGAATACATGGTGATATATGTGGGCCTATCCACCCACAATGCGGGAGTGTTAAATACTTTATGGTATTAATTGACGCATCTAGTAGATGATCACATGTGGGTCTATTAAGCACACGAAATATGGCTTTCGCAAAATTCATTGCCCAAATTATCAGGTTGAGAGCACAATTTCATGATTATACAATAAAAAAAGTAAGACTTGATAACGCTGGTGAATTCACTCCACAAGCCTTCAATGACTACTGTATGTCATTGGGAATTGATGTTGAACATCCAGTCCTGCATGTTCACACACAAAATGGCATGGCTGAGTCTTTGATCAAACGGTTACAAATTATTTCCAGATCGTTAATGATGAGAACGAGACTCCCAATTTCAATATGGGGTCATGCAATTTTGCATACTGCAGCACTCATTCAAATAAGGCTGAGTGTATATAATAAATACTCCCCATCAGAATTAACATCTAGCCGGAAGCCAGATATATCCCATCTCTGTGTATTTGGGTGTGCGGTTTATGTCCCCATAGCGCCACCACAAAGAACAAAAATGGGACCACAAAGGATATTGAGAATATATATTGGGTATATATCACCAAGTATAATTCGGTATCTGGAACCAAAACCTGATGATATGTTTACGACACATTTTGCCGATTGCCATTTTAATGAAGATGAATTTCCATCTTTAGGGGGAGGAACTAGAGAAGTTCCAAAAGATATTACATGGTGTACATTGTCTTTATTGCACCTTGATCCCCCTAGAAAACAACGTGAATTAGAAGTTTAGAAAATTATGCATTTACAAAATATGGCAAATCAAATACCAGATGTGTTCACCGATACAAAAAGGGTGACAAAATCATATATACCCGCTGTGAATGTTCCATCAAGAGTTATTGTTCTAGAAGAACAAAATGATGAAAATATAGAAAATGAAACTAAGGTTCAGTTGAAAAGGGGGAGACCAATGAGATCTAAAGATAAAAATCCCCGGGAAAAAAAAGAAATTGGGAAACGAAAATAAAAATGGTCTAGAAGAATCAAATACAAAAAAAAGGAAAATGGTCTAGAAGTACCAAATACAGAGAAAAGTCTTGAAGACGAAAATAACGAAAATCATGAAATTTCCATCAATTATACCCAAAATAGAAAATTATGGGTTAGATATGAGATTGAAGATGATGATGGAATTTTCTCATTCTCTGTATCAAAAGAAATTGATAATGAAGGTGATGATTCAGATCCAAGGTCCATACTGGAATGCCAGAAAAGACCTGATTGGGAGAAATGTGAAATGGCCATAAAAACTGAGTTAAACTCCTTCAATAAAAGAAATGTTTTTGGACCTATTGTCATAACATCTGAACATGTAATTCCCGTTGGGTATAAATGACTTTTTGTTCGGAAAAGAAATGAGAAAAATAAGGTAACAAGATATAAAGCCTGACTTGTTGCTCAAGGATTTTCTCGAAGACCGGGAATTGATTATAAAGAAACATATTCCCCGGTAATGGATGCAATTACTTTTAGATTTTTGATGAGCCTAGCGGCATCTAAAAATCTTGATATGCATCTAATGGATGTTGTGACAGCATATCTATATGGATCACTGGATAATGATATATAAATGAAAATCCCATAAGGGTTGAAAATGCCTGAGGCATTTGACTCAAAATCTAAAGAGATATGTTCGGTCAAATTACAGCGATCACTTTATGGATTAAAACAATCCAGACGCATGTGGTATAATCGCTTAAGTGAATATTTGTTGAGTAAAGGACATACCAACAATGTGATATGCCCTTACGTATTTATTAAGAAATCTTTATCCGAATTTGTGATAATAGCTGTATATGTTGATGACCTGAACATAATTGGAACTCAAAAGGAGATTGATGATACAAGAACTCATATCAAAACAGAGTTCGAAATAAAAGATCGTGGACAGACAAAATTTTGTCTTGGACTCCAGATTCGAGCATCTTCGAAATGGAATTTTTGTACATCAATCTAATTATACGAAAAGGATCTTAAAACGCTTTTACATGGATAAAGCGACTCCTTTGAGTACTCCAATGGTCAATAGATCTCTTAATATTTATAAAGATCCATTCCGACCCTGTGAAGATAACGAAGAAGTATTAGGTCATGAAGTACCTTATATGAGCGCTATTGGTGGACTCATGTATATTGTGAATTGCACTAGACCAGATATAACATTTGCTACAAATCTGCTTACAAGATACAGTTCGTCACCTACGCGCAGACACTAGAATGGAATAAAACATATATTCTGTTATCTTCAGGGAACAATTGATTTGGGATTATTTTATAACAGAAACTCTAGTGTCGATTTAGTTGGTTTTGCAGATGCAGGCTATTTATCAGATCCATATAAAGCTCAATCACAAACTGGATATGTTTTCACAGTTGGAGGCATTGCAGTTTCTTAGCATTCCCAAAAACAGACTCTAGTTGCTACCTCGTCAAATCATGCAGAAACAATTGCACTCCATGAAGCATGTAGAGAATGTGTATGGCTCATATCAATGACTCAACATATACAAGAAGCAAGTGGAATAGTCATATATAAAGAGCCAACAAAATTGTTTGAAGACAATGCTGCTTGTGTCGCTCAATTCAAAGAGGGTTATATCAAGAGCGATCGAACAAAGCATATTTCCCCAAGATTTTTCTCGTACACGCAAGAACTCGAGAAGAATCATGAAGTGGATATCCAGTATACTCGTTCAACGGTTAACGCAGCTAATCTATTTACAAAAGCGCTTCCCACTACAACGTTTAGAAAACATGTTCACAACATCGAGATGCGTCAACTATGGAACTTATGATGTCCATCATTTGAGGGAAAGATTATGTCACTGCACTCTTTTTCCCTCATTATAGTTTTTATCCCACTGGAATTTTCCATGACAAGGTCTTTAACTAGGCGTACATAATACATTTTACTAATGGATAATTAAGGAAGATATTATAATATGATAATTATCCATTTCTTAATATTTTTATGTTTCTTTGTTTAACTGACCTAGATTTAGCCGACCTCAAAAGTACTATAAATATGTGTGTTACCTTACTCCTCTATTGTACTTGCACTTATGCTAAAGAGAAGTTATAATCACTCACTCACTTATGTTCCTCTTCCCTCAAATAATATAAGATTATAATATATTTAGTTATATTTTATACACATAATTATTTTAGTTATATTTAGTTATGACCTATTGACTAAATATAAGTATAATCAACCACTAGACTACTGTAGTGTTATGGTATATTGATGCCCTTAAGTATTGTTAAAAAGTGTGCTGCCTAAAGCACATGCTTCATGAGCTTATGCCAAAGGCCGGGCGTGGACTAATAAACTTATATCAACTCATTTGTTAGGGTAAAAGCATAAAAAAATCAAGCATCTCATCTTCTCGTACATTCTTCCTCCTCTTCTACTTCTTTTCTCTTACGATTCTCATATCTTTCTTAATCCAGATAGTTTGGGTTGATTTGTAGAAATAAGAAAATTTTAGGGGAGAAATAGGTCGTCGATCCAAAATAGTACAATAATTTTGCTTCTTACTCTCTTCTAGCACACAGAAGTTAAATTTGTACAATAGACAAAAAGTGGTGAAATAAGAATGTCTTGATTTTTATGAAATTCGTTTAAGTGTAACAATCGTAAAATTAACTTAAGGTTTGATTGTGAATTGTTTTCGATGTTATAGAATGCAAAAAAAAAAAAACTGTTTAGAACACTAAAATTGATTTAATCATGTTTTAGGTTCTTATTATTCTAAGAAACTAATTTTTTATGCAATATTTTTGGACGTAGAAAATTAAAAATGCAAAATCTTACAACAAAAACATTTATACTCAAAATACCTACAATTTCAATCTCACAGCAAAAACTTCAAAACTACAACTTTTTTAACTAACATATATATGTAAGAAAAAAGTCTAAATTGATTTTATTTTTGTTCTTTTGTTAACAGATTATTTGGAGAATTATCCAGGGAGCCTACATCGACGAATAATCTCACTCAGATTTCTAATGAGACTAAACACATGGTTTCATTTTTTTTTTTGACAAAACCATCTCATTAAATAAAGAGTTGGGTTCAACTACTCAAACAAGCTTTAGCAATAGAATCTGCTAAGCAATTAAAAGTACGATGGATAAAGGTGAAAGAGATGAACTCAAAACACCGGAGAAGGCTGGTAATATCACAAAGAATACCATGAATCTCTGAAATTGAAGAGCTTGAATCAATAGCTCTAATTAGTGTGTTGGAATCAGAATTGATAACCAATCTTGAGAGTCCCCTACTTTTTGCGTCTTCCATAGCAGCTCTCATCGCTGCTGCTTCCGCCACTAGGGGAGAGGAGACATGGGTGAGTTTTGATGATCCTTCGATCGCTTCACTGCTCCTGGGATTAAAGACCTAACCCAAACCTGCAACTTGCGACCGATTGTGGAAAGCTGCATCAACAAAACAGGTGCTAGTTCCTTCGATCCCTCTGTTGTTTAGATTACTCATTGGTGTTATAGGTTGAATTGGGTTTTTGATCACGCTTTGAGCTTCCTCCATCCTTTTGCATCTTGTATAGCTTTTGTAATGATCTCATCCACAGAGTAGGTTTTGTTTTTGAATATCTGACTGTTTCTAGATTTTCAAATTGTCCACATCAACCAGCCTGCAAGTGGTGATTCTATGTGGCCAATGGGGGGAAGTGTGTGGGACTTTTTCATTTTCTTCCAGATTTCCAATGCTGGAGAGAGAGATAAATAATTGGATGTAACAATCGGGCTTGACCTTTTCTCTCCGGTAACAGCTAAGGCCATCGTCGATCTCATCTCTTCTCTCCTTAAAATCTTTCAGAGATGCAGATCTAGGTGTTGCCGAACTTGTTTGGCCGGTTTTCTTCCAGATTAATTCTGGTGTCCTTCCGATTTATGATCGGTATCCGTTTCTTATCGGTTTTAAATGGTGTTCTGGGTTTGTTTTATATGTTTACTGTTTTAATTTTTGCTTAGTTTTTATGTTTATTGTCTGTATCTCTTCGTCTCGGAGATCATAGTTTTTCCATCAAAGGTTGTAAACGATCTTTAGATTCTGTGGACCTTATCGATTTTGGGAGGTGTAAATCTCCGTTTAGTCGGAGTGGCCAACGTTTGGTTTCATAGATGGGTTTTAACGCTGGGTTTACTTTTGATTCAACCATACCGATGGTTTTGCGGCGATGATTTGATGGGCTTTCTTCCTATAAGCACTCGGGTCATGGATTTATCATCTACAACAGAGTGTTGATACCATTGAAACCACTTGATGGTTTCTTCCAGAAGATCAAACGGAGCTTGCCTGAGATCGACGGCCTTCTACAATCCGGCGATATGCATGCCGATTACAACAGGGCTTCGACTCGTGTCCTTGGAGTTCAAGTTCAATTCAACCATAAAAATGGAGTTGCAGAGGAGATTAACACTGGGACTTGAAGATGAGGATTGCAGCTGATGACTAGCTGTATCCGGCGATTTGATCCTTGAGATCGGAAATTGCATGCCGGCAACTCTAATTTGGCTACACGTGGAAGACCAGTAGCAGGTTGGAGTGCACAACCGATACACGTGTGACAGAAATGGTGGACTACAACTTGGTTGTGTTTGTTGCCATCCATTTAACCACTTGTGGTGCACGATTTTCAACAGCTTTGGTGTAAATAGGAAAGAAATGAAAGATAAAAATTAAACAACCATATCAGCTGTTAGTTGAGGAATTTATGGCTCCTGCTCTAAATTTACCTTGCAGATACGTACCTTCAAATTAGTCCATAAGTGGAGAAAAACGAACAGATATCCACACATCTTAGAATGAAAAAATCTATCTAATACTAATGAAAAGAGGGTGGGAAAAGACGCTTTTGAGGTCTTTCAAGCCATCCACTTTATTTTTTATAAATCTCATACAATATTACCACATAGCATTGATATAATAACTTCAAAAATCAATACACTAATAAACAAATCGAAAATCCAAAACAAAAATAGAATGAATATTAAAAACAATCGTTTATACATTAAAAATAAGAAATTTGATAGCAAACCGGTATGCATCCGTTTTCACTTTGCTTATATTCATATATGATTTTAATAAATATTTTCAAATACTATCAAACAAAACAAAAGAATATTATAAAGTCAAAAGTTAACATGTAAATCATAAAAGATTAGAATTTTGAAAATTCTAATCAGAACAACAACAAAATGAAGAAATATTATATGTATATTAATTATAAAAATAAAAGTTACCCTTTTAGACTGATCATATTAAATTTTAGGCAATATATGGAGTCATGTGGGTCACATAATTAAATGAGTAATGGGTTATCATATTAAATAGTGATATCAACTTAACACTTATTGGAACGCTTGATTTGAGACTTCTCCCTATAAAATGACACTAATTATAACAGTTGAAAACCACCCTTCCTTCGTATTCATACCATTGTCATTGATCTAGCTTCTTTCATTTCCCAACCAAATAACAACTATGACAAACCATCCTCAAGAGCCCTTAATCACTCAACCAAAACGTAGTTTAACAAAAGAAGAGGAACAAGTTGACGAACAAATGGTGAGCTTGCAAGCATTGAGTATAACGAACTCACTGGCTTTCCCGATGGTTTTCAAAGCTGCCTTGGAGCTTGGCGTCCTCGACACGATTGCTGCAGCGGGTGAAGGTGCGTGGCTCTCGTCTTCAGAGATAGCTCTAGCTCTCCCTACTAAACCCATCAACCCGGAGGCGCCAATATTGCTAGACCGGATGTTACAGTTACTTGTCAGTCACTCTATCTTAAGGTGTCGTATAGTTGAAACCGGAAACGATGATGAAACCAGAAAGCCCCTATTGGTGTATGCAGTCGAACCGGTTTGCTCGTTTTTCTTAAACCGTGGTAACGACTCGGGTTCTCTCATATCACTATTTATGGTGCAACAAAGCCAAATCTTTTTCAACACTTGGTATGTACTTCATTATTTGCAAATTTGCAGTTGATACTCGTTTATATCAAACCGGATAAAAACCAATGTGCGATAATTTTCTCTCTTCGTTTCTGGGCCAAAACACAGGACAAATCTGAAAGATATGATACAAGAAGGAAAAGATGCATTCAGTTCGGCTCATGGCATGAAAGTTTTCGAATACATTTGTTTGGACGAACAATTTGCTGGTGTCTTTAACCAGGCAATGTTAAAATCTTCCATTATGATCATGAAGAAGATTTTAAAAGTTTATAGAGGATTCAATGAAGTAAATACAGTGGTGGATATTGGGGGAGGACTTGGCGTCACACTAAATCTTATCACTTCAAAGTATCCTCACATTAAGGGTATCAATTTCGACATAGCTGCAGTTCTAGCCAAAGCTCCTTATTATACAGGTACACACCAGCTGATCAAGTTGTATATTGATCTGATTTTTTTTTGACAACTCTCTTTATGAAATTGGTTATAGGAGTGGAGCATGTATCCGGAGATATGTTTATAGAAGTTCCACAAGGAGATGCTATCTTCATGAAAGTAAGTTATACATTTATTTGAATAGAAAAGTTATGTCTTTACGATGAAAACTATCATAGATGAATGAAGATTATATATTATTGGCAGTGGATATTACATGATTGGAATGACAAAGATTGTGTAAGGATTCTAAAGAACTGTTGGAAGAGTCTACCGGAGAAGGGAAAAGTGATCATAGTTGAGATAGTTACACCAACAGAACCAAAAAGTGACGACCTCTTCTCTAAGATTACCTTTGGTATGGACACGATGATGTTAACTCAATGTTCTGGTGGTAAAGAGAGATCTCTTTCCCAGTTTGAAGCTTTAGCCTTTGCTTCGGGTTTTCTTAAATGTGAAATCGTTGGTGATGCGTATTCATATTCTGTTATTGAATTACACAAATAGATTCAGAGATCACTAAAGACAAGCAATAATTTAGTTTGTTGGAGGAATATATGATGAACTAAGTGTTTTCTGAAATGGTTTTCTATTGTTGTAATACTGAAGTGTTGCATTGGTTGTTTGTTTTTCATTCAAGTTTGTAATATAGTTGAGATAAAATCAGATTTATAACAAAATTACCAGCCGCAGTGTCTTCCCAAAGAGTTTACACATAGACAAAAAAAGGGAATCAGATAGCAAAAAACACAAAGAGTGTGCAGTGAACCAAGCTTACAAGTTAAAACACCAGTCCTAAACAGAGTTTGATTTGGTGCAGAACTTGAGTATTGGAATTGCATCTTTCTTCCCAATAAGTTCCAACACAAAGGACTCTCCTATTCTTACACCATGAACTTCACAGAATCCTTTCCAGCCTCTTCCTAGCCTCATTGTTCCGATTTCATTGTCTTTCCCAAGATTCATTATCCATTCTAACCCATCTTGACCCAATAGAGTTATCTTACCCAGCTTATTGATACCATTCAACCGCGTGAAACGAAGAGGTAGTGTCTGCAAAAAAAGATTATTATATTGACCAAAAATCACATCTCAAAAGATCTATGAAGTATTAGACGATCTTGAGACTTACCAATTTACTATTTCTAATAGAGTACGGTGTAACAGTTAATGTCACAAATCGGCTTTGACTTGGCGAAGATGAAGCTCCTGGCCTTGAGCTAGATTTTCATTTCTTTGTACTTGAACACTTTATTAAGCTGCTTTTGTCTTTTATGTTCACCTCTTCCTTAACGATGATGTTCTCTCTGCCCTTATCTTTAGTGTTCTCTTCCTCACTTTCCATACTTTCTTCTCCGCTGCTCGGATCTGTGGAGAGGGAATTCACATCGTCACCCCGGCTGGATTCTGCAGAGCACAAATAGAGAACAGGTTTTGCCCTGGTCTTGGCCAGTTTAAACGTGAAGATATTTTTAACTTTTAACCCGTTTGCTTGGCAGAAACTTCTCCAGCCTCGTGTGACAACGGTTTTGTTATTTGACTTATAGTGTCTCAATGCTAAATTCCATGTTCCACCATGTTCATTCTTCAGAACAATCTCATCACAACATGTTTCCTTCAGACCATTTAACCTCACAAACTCCATTGGAAGATACTGCAACATCAGATTAAACACAAGTCATACTAACAAGAAAAGTTCAGTCAAATCATCCCCAATCAAAGTTTCTACTCACATGTGCATCATTACGTATGCTTGAAGGCGTGAGAGATCCCACAAAATATGAACAATCTGACGAGGATTCTGCATCTGGTCTATATCCGGCTTGGCACAAACGGAGTACAGGCGTTCCTGAATTTCTGACAAGTTTGAAAATATAGCGACCTTGGTTCATCCCATTGGCATTGCAGAAGCTTCTCCAGCCGTGTCTGAGATAAGTTTTTTCGCTAGATTTGTCGTGATCCAAACTTAACTTCCATGATCTTCCCATTTGATTGAGAAGAACAATCTTACCGTAAGTTTTGCTCAAACCATTTGACTTCACAAAACTAATTGGAACATACTGCGAAGTGGTCACAAATAGACAAACTTGAATTAGTTTAAATTTTCTCTCAGACTAACACATTTCAAAATATTAGTTTCAGAGTTTTTTACTAGAGAATTTTACCACTTTATCATTGTAAAGGTTAGAGAACGAGACAGTTGCTACAAAACAAGAATTGTCTGATGAAGAATTTTCTTCTCTCCTTGGATTTTGATTAGCTCTCTTGTTCACTGATCTGATTTCTGAAACAAAAATAAAACAAAAACTTCCAAATTTGGTTCTTTATACAGATTTTGACTACATAACCTAGAAAAAGACAAAACGTTACCAATGTTTTCCTGATGATCATCACTATCATCATCAATGTTGTGAGCTGATGTATGAGTTGATGTATATTCGATCTCACAGCAACTGGGTCCCAAGGCAGTGACATGGAACAAGTCTCCTTCATGTCTGAAAATAATGATATCACCTATACGAATATCATGAGCTGTGGTGAATTCTTTCCAGCCTTGGGTGAGTCTCTGGCCACCTTCAAGTTTCACTTCCCAAGCTTTATCAGAAGCCTCTGATCTCAAAATTGCGGTCTTATGTTGGTTTCTTCCTTTGAGATACTCTGTGAAAAAGGCAACAGGAATGTTCTGCAACAACATTGAGAAGAGTTTTATAAACGAAACCTTTTCTCTCATTACGATAAACTCATATAAGAGAGACAAAGACACAGTACCAGGTAGGATTCGAAACCGGGGAGAAGAGGCTGACAGAAATGTGGAGTTTTCGAAGCTTGAAGTACTGATCCGCCATTGTCAAGTATAAACACTAGAAAGATCTCTTGAGCAGAAAAGCAAACTGGTGGGAAACGAAACTCTAACTTAGCAAAATGGTTAAATCAGATACTCGAAGCGTTTTTCTTTTCTTTTTTTTAGACAAGAAAAGAATAAAGGATAGTTTCGTTAACCTCAATAAAGAGGTTTTGGGGTATATAGAGAGTTTTTAAAGTATTTGAAGAGATTTCTGAAGGAGAAAATACGTTTTAGACAAGAAAAGAAGAAAAGATAACTTCGTAAACCTCAATAATCCTCGTCGAACGCAACTTCATGATTATCTCTACACATCATATGAAAACTAACTCAACAAGCAAACTTAAACCACATCACATTTATTGCCATTATTAAATTACTCTGTTCTACAGAAGACAAACAAAACCAGAAAATTCTTGTTTATTCTGATGCAAATCATACTTAAGTAAGTTGTTAATTTCCTGCGATGAATATTCTAGTTTACGTTTCATTGCCACTTAGCTTTGTTATAAATCGTGTAAAGTATTTACAAGACTACAACGCTCTGTTTCACTTCAGATCAAGGTTGCGTGTGCTGCAAGTTTCCATCATTATATGCTCGAGAGTCGAGACGGTTCTCCTTCTGCAGAACCAATCTCTGAAACTAAACTCCAACATATTTTTGTACAGATGTGTTGTTTCCAAGTCGTATTAATGAAAAACATAACGAATATTTATTTGACCTACAATTTACACAGTTCCAAAATCCATCAAGAAATCTACAAAAGAAGGGTAACCATAATGAAAAGAAAAGCAACGGTTTACAGTTTTTAATCATATCGTCCGTTCTCGAGTTTATTAGACCACCTCCAATGAGGTATCTTAGAGGATTCTTAAAAGGGTTTTTAGGTTAATAAAAAAAAATTAAATCAGAAAAAGGTTTTTAGCTAAGAAACCTCTCTTAGTAAAGAGATTTAAGAAATGGTAAGAGATTCATACGTGTCGTCATTTTACAAGTCTTGAGCCGTTGCAAAAAAAAACTCCGATTCATCACCAGCCAAAGGCGATTGGCCGCCATTAACCATGTCTTCAATATCATCCGCCGAGAGATTCACCCGGAGAGATCGTTGAACCGTCTCCGTCTTCCTTGTAATCTCAGAGTTCGTGTACAGAGTCCTACGCGCCACCTCTCGTTCCGCCAACGATTCCCTCCGCTTCTTCAATTGGGCTTGATTGTTTCAAAGCTCTTCGTACTTGAATTCTTCGCTCGTGCTTTTGCTCTTATCGGTGAGATGGAGGTTCGTATTATCTCCTTTTTTTTTGAATGAATTAGAAATCATCTGCGTGCTTATGGATTTTGACTCTTTTGAATGAATTAGAAATCATTAAAATAAAAAGGTCTCACCTTTGATAGTATTTTTCTTGACATTTCCTATACAATTTGGTATTTAGCTTACACGACCACAACGAGAAGGTCTCAATTATCCAAAATCAAATATTTTTGATAACAATTCCAATTTGTGAATCAGATGGAAAACGATATGTGGGGTGTTAGTTCATCTGGATCTTTGAGAAGACATTGGTCAGCAACACTGCTAAGTATCAATCTGGTTAGTTGTCTCAATCCCCTCAATTTCCAACTATAGCGTGTATGATTTAAAATGGATCTTAATTGGGTTTTGATTGAAAAGTTGTATTATTGATTTATATGATCTCTTTTTGTACTTAGCAGTGGATTATCCATGCTCATTTTGCTCAGATGATTATGAGTTAATAACATTGTGTCATCATATCGACGATGAGCATCACCTTGAATTCATTTCCTATTTCTCCTGCTCTTACCATTTGACTCTTAAGTTTCATATCTAAGCAGATTAGTTATTTGAAACTTGGCTCTGTCAATCTTTGATTTTGATTAAGACTAGTTTGGATTGGTGCTTTTTTTAATCTATCTGCTATTGATACTTTCAGCATTTGTTATGTCTTTGCATGCTTGCTTTATAGAGTAGGTAGTGTGAAAGATCTCACATCGGTAAAGATGGGGATTCTTGTCTAGTATATATGTGGTTTGGGCCTCTCCACTCATTGCCAATGGGTTTTGAGTTGGAAGCACATATTTAACATGGTATCAGAGCTCAGTTTACACACATGAGATTTAACGGTCCGTGCATGGCATGCCCAATCGATTCAAACGGGTTGGTTATGGTATCTCCGAGATTGTAGGTTTGAACTAATGATACAAGGTTAATTGATACCAATTTAACCTCTCGTGCGTATTTTATCGATGTAGCACTTAAGGATCGAATCCACGAAGACCAATGGTTACACTATCAATCTCTAGATTAAACTCAAGCTAAGACAAATCAAATAAGGTGGAAACTAAACAAAACAATAAATGGTATTGGAAATCAATAGATAAAAGCATTAGGCACAAGGAATTCATCAGGAAGCAGGGAGTTCGAACAAAAGAAACTATTCAGAGATTCATTCAAGCAATTTTTGACTAGAACATAAAAGTCTAACAAGCTCAATGTTGTGGCACCTATTACTCTATTTAGCAACCTAGAAAGTATGTCGTTGGTCCTAGAGAAGCCAATAGGCTTTACCGAACAGGTTCTAATATCCACAAACAACCTTAACATCAACTTTCGTGGCTAAGGATTGTTTGCTCATTTAAAGTGGGTCTAATTCTTAACAAGCTTTTGGAATGGTAAGAAATCTGGGTTCATAAGCTA
>OVAX01001481.1:0-44249 GCA_900406405.1 Lepidium africanum | reverse complement strand
TGATCATATCAGTCGCAAATCAGTCTCAGATTTCAAAATTGGGACTGATTTGCGACTGATTGTGCAGTCTCAAAAAAAAGTTTTCTTGTAGTGATTGTTCTGTTATTTCTTTTTGTGGAGGACGATTTCTTGGTGAGTACTTAGAAAAATTTCATTATATCTTTACTATTAGAAGAGAATTCTTTTAGAACGATATAAAATTTATAATAAATTACATTTTCAAATCTTTTGTAGAAAAAAAATTAAACATGTAATTTTTTATACATGTAATTAAAAAAAATCTTTTGTATAATATTCCTTCAAGAGTAAGAGTATTTCCATGTTCATCAGTATTTAGGAATTTGGATTACATGTATTGAAAGTTATCAGATTTAAAGGAATTGGAATATTGAATACATGGAAATTAACAAATGATAAAGTATTTGGTAATTTGGACAAAGATCCGAGGGGATATTCTTCGTACTGTCGAAGCGGAGGCAAAAGAGTGATTTCAATTGCAGGCTGATAAAGCTAAGGATCTGGCCAATCCGAACTATACTGCACTCTCAAATGATATTTGGGAAGCACAAGCAAAGTCTATTATAGGTGATCAAAGTTTCACAGATGTTCAATGTTTTATTGATGGTTGCTGGAAGGACTCTGAGTACTTCTCACAATTGCCTGGTATTGCTTTTCATATTCAGTTGCGAGAACATCTATGGGTGCAAGGGGAGTCTTTCGTTGCTTATCTCCTTTACATACCGAATTTGAAACACTCCTCTGGGCTATGAAGTATCTTCTTGCCTTGAAGTATCACGAAGTTCAATGCACCACTGATTGTGCGGAGATATCAAAATGGGTGGCTTCCCCAAATGATTGGCCAGAATTTTCGCAATACATGGAAGAATTTTCTAGACTTAGGAGACTTTTCTCTTCTTACTCGCGTCATCAAATTCCAAGAACTCTTAACAAGAAAGCAGATTGGTTAGGTAGAAATGTTCAAAATTTATCATCAAATTAGTTTTTTTTAACAATATGCCTCTTTCTTAGGTTTAAAAAATTAATATAAAATTTAATTATAATTTCTAAATAGATCATGTATTAACATATATTATATTAGATCCTTAATAACCAATCATGTCTAATAAAAAATCTGATATGTTTTTAATAATTATTTTCACTCTTATTTTATTTTATTATATTTTTATAAAATAAATAATAAAACTACATCACAAAAATTTATGAATAATTTTCAATATTTTTTTCTACATATGTTATGCTTCAAATTTTTTTTTAAAATGGACATATATAATTCAACATACAAAAATTCTGTATATAAAATATGTTCATATTACATATATAATAAAAGCATCGTTATAGACCTAATTAATAATATAACAATATATAATCGAACATATATAGATTATAAATAATTTGCATAATATAAGATAATATATATATATATTTAGTGCATCAGTTTTATTTATATATACATAAAATATTTATAATATTAAATCATGAGATATATGTTTATTTTATAAGCATATGTAAATTCTAAGCAAGCATATATTACAAATAAATATCTATAAAATTAAACAAAATTAAGCAAAAAGAAATCGTAATAATATTAAGTAGATAATCTTAATTTTGATTATGCCTATCTTTTTATCATATATTTAGATATTTTTTGTATATAAAATAGTAATATGAAATTCAAAAATTCTATGGTGAAAACTAGTTAGAAATTGGTATTTCACAAACAAAATTATGATTCATCTGATAATCACATATCATTATATATTTGATAATTATGAGAAATATGATTTTATGAAACTGATTTCTAAAAATTATGATTTTAGATTAAAAATAATTTTTAGAAAGTATCATGTACTCTAGCGTAAGTTAGAATCTAGTATTATTTAAAATCCATGCATATTTATTTAAAGAGTTAGTTGCAAAATTGACTCATTAAATTGGGTCAATTGCAAAACTAACCTCTCTTTCTCTTTAAAATTTTGTTTCTCCATTCTACCCTTATTTTTCTCATATTTTCAGTTTTGCCATTAACTTTTTATTTTTTTATTTTTTTAAAAAAACAACATGGAAAGACTAAAACACTAATCAAATTTCAATTATTTACAAAATTGTCACCTTTTTCAATTTTCCACCAACCATTAACAATCTAAAATGAAGCTCTAAATGCACTTTCACCAACCATTTTCGAGCTCATTATGCTTCCTCAACATCTCTAAACTAACAAAATCTCATTCTCTCTTCAATTCTATCTAAAAAACTCACTAATTTTCATGTTATATTTCTTGAAATTCTTAGATCTTTCATTTTCGGTGCTATATGAAGCTAAGAGTAATGCTTTAAGTTTAGTTCAACTTTCTGGGCATTTATAAAAAGTAAACATGATCTTAACTCAAATATAACAAAGTTCTTGAAGATTTTCGAAAATTTATAGAGAGGAGACTTCATGTGAAGTCTGTAGCTAGGCCTGGACATTCGGGTATTCGGGTCGGTTCCGGGTAATATCCATTCGGGTTCGGGCCTTTCGGGTATAAAATTTTTATACCCATTTTGGAACTGCATATATTTTGGTTCGGGTTTGGATCGGTTCCGCTCGGTTCCGGGTCGGTTCGGATCCATATATTTTGTACCCATTTAGGAACCAAATATATTTTGGTTCGGTTCCGGTACCGGTTCTTATTTAGGTTGGATATAAATATTAGACAAATTTTTACAATTCCACTATATATTTGAGTATTTCATACCCAAAATACAATTATTTACCCGAAAAATACTCGAATACCCAAAAAAATACCTAAATACTGTAAATACTTTTGAAAATTTACCCTATATTCTCATATATGTTTACATATTTTTGGGTTAATCGGGTACCCATTCGGATATCGGTTCGGTACCGGGTATTACCCAATAACCGCGGGTATAGATGAAGAGGACCCAATAGGTATTTTCCTCGGTTCCGGTTACTACCCGGTACCCGTTATTTTGTGTTAGTTTTGGTTTGGTTTTTCGATTCCGGGTATTTTGCTCGGGCCTATCTGTATTTAAAAGTAGACTTCACATGAAATCTGCTAGTCAACGCAGAAGTTAGTTTTGCCATTGACCAATTTTCTGGGTTATAATAGTAGACTTCATGTGAAGTCTACACACTTTTATTTGAACACAAAAAAATATTTTCCGCAGGCTTCAGGTGAAGTCTGCGTAAATTCAGGTTAGTTTTGCAATTGACCAGCAATTTGACTTGTTCTGTAGATATATTTTCCTAGTAGAATTCAACCACAGACTTCATTTGAAGTCAACTTTGTGTTAAGGGGGTTAGTTTTGCAATTGACCAAAAATAACAAATGTTGACCAAAAAACCACAGACTTCACACGAAGAGTAGACTTCACGGGTAGACTCCAAGAGAAGTCTACAAATCTCACAGACTTCATGTGAAGTCTACTATTTATAATTAAAATGTTCATTATTTATTAAAATAAGGTAGACTTTAATTGAAGTCTCCGCTACTTTTCGAGTAAACTACTCTTGAAGTCTGCTTTTGCCGCAAACTTCTTGTGTAGACTTCACTAACCCTTCTTTTCCCGAGTAAACTTCAAGAGAAGTCTACGAAAACATGTACTTTTCTTGGGAAATAACGCACACTTGAGTAGAAGTCTACTATATACCCGCAGACTTCATTTTGAAGTCTGCTTAAAAAGTCAACATTTGGTCGATTGCAAAACTAACCTTTTTTTTGGAGACTTCATTTTGAAGTCTGTGCCAAAAAGTCAACATTTAGTCAATTACAAAAATAACCTAATAAAGTTTGCGGGTGTAAATAGTAGACTTCTATGGATGTCTGCTTTTGATAGAGTAGACTTCATATGAAGTATACTATTTATACCTGGAGACTTCATGTGTAGACTTCACGTGAAGTTTACAACGTTAATTTTGTAAAAATGCATTTAAACATGATTTTAATTTTTATTATATTTTTTTTTGTATTTTTATTATGTGTGCTTGATACTTTGTTTGCTTCTGTACAAGTTTAACATGATTATATATTATAGTTAAGTCAGTGTAAATTTTAGAAATAATATAGGTAGTTAGCTTATTCAAAATAGACTTCACTTAAAGTGTACTTAGATCTACTCTAAGTAGACTTCAGGTGAAGTCTGCAACGTAAGTTTTTGTAAAAATACATGTAAAACATGTTTCAAATTTTTAAAGGAAATTGTATTATTCCTATGTGTGTTTGATATTGTATTTGCTTCCGTAAAAGTTTAATATGGTTATATATTATTGTTAAATCTGTGTGAATTTTAGAAATAATTTAAGTGATTAGCTCATCAAAGTAGACTTTCACATGAAGTGTACTCCAAGTAGCCTGAAGTCTACTCCCAGTAGCCTGAAGTCTACTCCAAATAGCCTTCGCATAAAGTTTACTCTACTCCAAGTAGTCTGAAGTCTGTATCAGTGTGTAGGTTTCGGGTGAAGTCTCCTATATTTTTCATACGTAGTTTGCTCAGACTTGAAGTGTTTTACGAAAGAGTTTACTCACACCTGAAATGCTTCAAGAAAGGGCTATAAATGCAAGGATATATGTGAATCATATCATTTTGGCCACATCATTTGTAATTTTTAAGTTTTTTCTCTGTTAATTTTTGTTGATTCCTTTATAGTTAATCTTTTTCTAGTAGTGAATAAGTGAAAGGTATATAATAATTTTGTTAAAGCTGAAAAAACCACCAAACATTTGAAACACACCCCAATCAAAAAATAAATTGATGACAAAGCCATACTAAAAATACTAAAAGCTTTAATTTACAACATAACTTATTGAAGTTTAAACCATGAATTTACATTTTTGTCATTACATCTAACAAACATCATCTTATGACCCACAATTTCTCCTTAATGGCCTTCCCCTAGCGTAGCTTTGATATATACTTTCTCCTCATTATGATGACCTATATAATACACTTAAATGATCACTTAAAAAACAATTAATTCAAGATAAAGTAAGCAAAAAAACCTATACTATACGCTCAAGTGATGATGATATACATACCTGACCAACGTAAGCATAACCAATGAGAAAACAAACTCTAAAATTGATAAACATAAACTACATTAGATTTTAGTTAGCAATAGTTCACACCAGCAATGATCACTTAAAAAACTATTAATTCAAGATAAAGTAACTCAAGTAACTCATACAATGCCTAATTCATTATGTCCTCATAGCAATTGGAAAAAAATACATATACAATCAATATTTAGGCACAAAAGTAGTAAGACAGTTTATGCACAAAAGTAGGCACAAAATACTCCCAAAAACTCATCACCACAAATATGAATTACTAAAGTGGCTTGAGCAACAAAAATCAGACATGCCAAAAATCACATGCTTCAAGAACCACAATATACATATGTAAAAGACAGATCAAAGAATCACTAAAGAATCAAACATACCACGTCACGATAGAGCGCTCCACTAATGTCCATGGTCTCAACATTAAGGATCAAAAGATTCTGATTTCATCAGTCCTAGTTGCACAACAGTTCTTGGAAAGCAAGTTAAATAAACCCACTAGACAGCATTTTGGCTCTCACAAACCTGAAGGCAAAAAGCAATTATAAGGCAAATTTAATAAAGAAAAGGATTAAGGAACAAAACCGGTTCTTAAGACGCACCACATAGCTTCCATCTTCTAGACTTGTACTATATCTCAGCGTCCAAAAGTCAGGAGCTGCTGCTAATGATGTAGGAGCATAAATCTAATAACCCAATATGAATAACGAATCAAAAAATTCTAAAAGGAGATAGACAAGAATGATAGATTCATGAAACAATCCTGAGTGTTAACAAGCTCGATTGTACCATTATATTAGTTTCTTCACATAAAAGAATACCAAAAGACATTAAAAGAATAAATAAATTCATTTTTTTCACATAGTCTCACAATAGAAATATACAAACAAATAAAAAAACCAAAAGTCTTCCTTACTTAGCTGGGTTGTTAGCATCACGCTGATGTTGATGTGTTGGGTTTTGTTGTTGACGTTGTTGACCACTCACGACCACACACTCACAGCTCTATTTGTGGTCGTTCCAGAAGCCTAACACACAATACAGAGACTTCATTAGTCACTTTCTAACACAGATCTGTAACAAAAACACAGAAAAATCAATTTTTTACCCATGACATAACAAGAACACTCAAATTTGGTGAGAAGAACACTCAAAAATGTCAACTTTCCACTAAGATCTGTAAAAATAATAAAGAAAAAAAGTCAGATCTATAAGAACATCAAATAAAAAAATATGTAAACAAAGAGAAAATCATAAGAAGAACTCACAACAATGGAGGCGAGATTCACAACGGTGGAGAGGTTAGATTTCCGCCGGTGGAGATGCTAGAGTCATGACCACTCTGAAAAAAAGAAGAAGAAAAAGGGTTCTCAAAGGAAGAAGAAGAAGAGTTCTCAAATATGGCTGAAGAAGATGGAGGATAGAGGAGAGATTCACCGGAGAGGAGGAGGTTGATGGCTGCCGCCGGTGGAGATGAAGGTGGGAGCCGCCGCCGCGAAAAGATAGGAGAGGAGAGGAGAGGAGAATCATGATGGAGATGAAAAAAAGTGGCTAGATTTTTCTCATCTTCTAGTAAAAATAACCTTTTATAGTTAGGTTAAAAATATTCAAACCAATTGGTTTAATTTTGGTTAAAATCAAAATCAAAACAAATAATTGTGGTTAAGTAAATTATGATTAAACTGGAAACCTATTTGACATATAATTCGGTTAAGGAGGATACTTCAAGAGATGTCTACTTTCATTATAAGTAGACTTCCCCAGAAGTCTGCTTCTTCAGTAGACTTTCCCAGAAGTCTGCTCATTCAGTAGACTTCTCTTGAAGTCTACTTTTACATAGACTTCTATTGAAGTCTGCTCTGAAGACTTTATGTGAAGTCTGCTCTATACTCTAAACCCTAAAACACAAATCGAATACATTCTAATTAATACGCCAAGATCAAATTAAAAACTCATATCAAAGATTAAACATTTTTAATATACTCAAACTTTGATTATTTTTGTTAATTTTTACATTTTAAAAATCTCAAATCTAAATCAATATGATTACCAACATATATTGTTTGTTGTCCAAACCCTAAACCTTAAAATCATACATTGTTTGTGAACTATGGGGTTTGATTATTATTGGTTTTATTTCACCAAGTTTTTGTGGAACTTTATTTTATATACTTTATAATTGCTTATATTAAGTTTATGTAACCAAAAGTTTATTCAATATAGTACTTATTTTAATTTTAAAATTTTTATTAAAAAATTAAGTAAAAAGGAGACTTCACATAAAGTCTGCTTTTAAAGTTGACTTCACATGAAGTCTGTCATTAGAGTAGACTTCACGTGAAGTCTGTAATTAAAGTAGATTTCACGTGGAGTCTGCAATTTACCCAGAAAGATATATATGTAATTGTATCTCCAACTTTTTTGTTTAATCATGGAAGGTAAAATAATAATTTTCTTTTTTCGTGGGTTAGTTTTGTATTTGACTTCAAAAATGTTAATTATTGTATATAAAATCAAATTTTGAGTCAATTTTGTAATAAACCATTATTTAAATGACTGTTGTGATGACATACCAAATAATAATTTTTTTTTTAAATGTTAGATTCTGTTAAGTTATTTAATCATAATTTGTTTAAACTTCCTATTAGCTTGAAAATCAAGCTATGTGATTTAATGTTGTGGACCATTTTTATAGGTTTAAATAAATAAAAAACGATAACTTTTGTAAGAGGATGTAATTAGGAATTTAAATCAAAGATCAAAAAGAAGATTTCAGCATAGTAAATTCTTTTTATATTTTCTCGAAATTACAATATAAGCCATCGTCTTAAATTTCCAACTTCGCTCCCAACCTCTTTCTGATGTAGCATCACATATACATATATGATATATCCAAACAAACTATATATTATATATGGTAAATATATATATGGTTTACATAAAGCCTTTATAATTGGGTTGAAGCTTACGCAGTCTCACATTTAAGCAACCTTTCTCTTTCTCTCTCTCTCGATTTCTTTGATTCTCTTTCTGGGAAATCTCAGTTTCAGAGCTCAGGTTCTTTTATTCTTCGTCTTCTTCTCCATCAAGTCCATTTTATCCCCAAATCTGCATGCTCCATCTACCACTTTTTTCTCGATTTGGATCACTCTAATTTAATCCCTCTTCCTCCCAGATTTTTGATTCAAAAGTATGAATGTGCTTCGTCGTTTGTGATCAAATCCAGATCAATATATCAATTCACGTTGGAGAGGAAAATGCGGGTCAAGGAGCTGCATCCTCTCTGTTGTATTACTCTAGAAACTCCACGCGGGATTGATGAAGAAGACTCGCCGGAGTCGGAGACGACCACGACGCATTTGACTAGGTCTAGGAGTCTTCCGGCGAGCTCTTTGACTGGTAATCGATCCAAGGTGACTTCTCTGGGATCGGAGGCGGAAACTGTGGCTGGGATCTTATACAAGTGGACTAACTTCGGTAAAGGATGGAGATCTAGATGGTTCCTCCTCCGTAACGGAATCCTCTCTTATTCCAAGATCCGTCGACCGGAGAATTTGAATCTTCTCTCGCCTTCCGATGATGTGAGGCTAATCGGAGATATCTCCGCTGATCGTCTCTCCAGAATGGATAGTTGCAGTGGTCGCCGGAAACAGCAGAAAACCGTCGGCATTGTTCATCTCAAGGTATACATACCTCTATATGCATACAATACAGCGAAAGAAACTCAAATTTGATTTTTGAAATTAAGCATTAAGCTAAAATTTTTTTTCCCCTTTTTATGAACATTTTTTTGTGACGAAACCAGAAAAAAAAAATTCTACCTGAGAGTATTCAGTTTTGATGATTTACTGATTTCTGCTTTCCTTCATTCATTATTTAAAAATTTCATATCTCAGGTTCTGATTTTTTGGGGAAACGAAACGCCTTTTTATCACTTGTAGTTAGAGGAAAGAACCGGAGGTTCATAGAATTGTCCATTGTGTAATTAACAAAATCATAAACCCTAAATGTGAATTTACTCTTGTCCTATGACATTTCATCATCATTGTTTTCATCACGACTACCTCCTTCTTCTTGACTGTTAATTATGCTACATTTTTTCATTTTGTATTATATTAATCTCGTTTATAATTTTTCCAGCTTTTGACTTGCTGTTAATTCCTAGTGGGTCACATCAACAGGTGCTTGTTTGTTTTCAAAATTCTAAAACTTTTGTCTAGAATAATTTATGTTTTTAATGTTGGTTGCTACAATCTGGTTTTTGTAGGTTTAGGGTTTTTTCAGTGGTTTGTTAGTGTTGTTGTATGAGCAAAGTTGCCCATTTGCCATCCGTCAAAAAAATATTTGGATTCTCTTTTTTTTTTGGTTTTTTTAGGGAGGGGGGAGAAAAAGCCAAGAAGCTTATAGATATGTCAATTTTTGGTCACTAGAAGTAGAACTACGAACTTTTTCAGTTGCATAACTAAATAAGTCTTTTGAATTTTTGACACTTTTCACAATTGTGTTTTTTGGTTTCCTTGCCTTTGCATGTGCTTGCTTTGTTGGCAACGCTACGAAGTAGATGAATGAATACTACCCATTTCACTTTTTCATTGCCATCTTTTACTTTGGAATTCTCCTTGGCTAAGAAGTCTAACTATATCTATATCTGTATTTATTGTTTTATCAAAATGGGTCAATTTATAAAGTATTATTCTATGGATTCAATTACATACATAAAGTTTTCTTGATGTTTGGACATGTTTTTGTGAATAGAATTAGTTTCTTAGAAATAATGGAGGGGTGGGGTCTTGCCAATTATAAAAAAGACTTGGTTTTGACAAGCTTGACAATGAGAAAACGATGGCTTGTTCTGAATTCATATATAGACATATTCTTTGTTGAACTTTCAAAATTACATATGCCTAATCTAAATACTCCAAAGCTGATCTAGACATAAGCTTTAGATATATATATATATATATATTTGCTTACAGATAATAACTTTTGTCTCTCTCAACCTATAGATCTAACGTGCCTTATCCAGTCTAAAGTAAATTCTTCATGGGCCCAGCTTGATTTGTTCGTAGTTCCATTCTGCATCTCAAAACTTTTTCGAAGTCCAGGATATTTTTTTGAATTTTTAGGGTCCATTTTTGCTTTATATAGGTGGGACTTTTGATCTTTGATCCAGAAACTGATTACTGCTGTGTTTTCTCTTTCTAGTTGGACGAATTTGTGGTCTCTGTAGTCTTTTTTGCTTTTGTTGTTGTAATGGAACTTGCAGGTTTATTTATATTTGTATTTTTCTTATCTGACCTGTAACTAGACATACCTTCTTCTACATGTTTTTTTGTCCAGCAGGTTTCATCTTTCAGAGAAAGCAAGTCCGATGATAGAAAGTTCTATATATTCACAGCAACTAAGACCCTTCATCTAAGGACTGATTCTATAAGTGACAGAGCAGCTTGGTTACAAGCATTAGCATCTACGAAATGCATCTTTCCACTCCGGTCTCTTAACGGGGATTTCTCCTTCATATCACCAAAGGATTTGTCTATATCAACTGAGAGGCTAAAGAAACGGTTACACGAAGAGGGAATGAATGAAAATCTCGTAAAAGAGTGCGAGCAGATCATGGTCTCAGAATTTTCCGAACTACATGGACAAGTTAAACTTCTACATGAAGAACGAACGAATTTGCTTGACGCATTGAGGCAGCTAGAGGTAAACGTAAATTTGATGCTTTTTGTTTCTCTGGGTTTGGTTGATCTCCCGATGCTGCTCATTCTTTCCTCTCAATTAATGAGTTGGTAAACCCCTGTGTATATGCCATAGTCTGCAAGCTACATTATGGCCAGAACTTGCTAGTGAGAACTGTAATGGGTCTCGGTTGACGTTTGATATCGGCTATGGTTGAGCTATGGAGCTAGGCTTGACTTTGCTGTTCATTAGAAGAGAGTTCTAGCTATTTATATGTTTAGTCTTAGATGATTCTTTTGTTGCTTTCTCAATCTATATTCAATGTTTAACATGCACAGTACACAAGAACAAGTAAGACCATAATAAAATATCTCTTTTCCGGAGCCGGTGGTTAAGTTGGAATTATAGTTCTAGAATTTCGTAGGACTCCCTATTGTCCCCTTAGATTAGTTCCTTGAAAATTCAAAACAGGTCAGTCATATCAACTTGTATAAGTATAGGTACACAGAGAAGAAATTGCAAAAGTTATGGACAAATATGAGCTGATCACGAGTGTCTGTTTCACATTTCTTTTTTCCATCTTTCATGTGGATATGTGGACCAAGGTGTTGATAAGTTATGAATTTGATACATCTTAATAAAAGCCTAAAACGTGTTCATTATTTATACGTGTCTTGAATGTAGATGTGTGGACCATTATGTGATTTGCCATTGAAGTAACATATCTCATGTCACTTCAGTATTTTATCCATGTTGACCACTGTAGGGTGAAATTTCTTCTTTTTGTATAGACAGCTAATCTCGAAGCTGGTGCACCAGGGAAGCATGAACTTTCAAGCCTAGGACGTGGGAAGTATAGTGGTACATACCCTAATGCTTAATTACTCTTCCTTCTCTGCTCCAGTTTTGCTTTGCTTTGAGTTCTAATTATGCAAGTGTATAAGGTTCTCTTCATCAAGATATTCTGTTATTCGTTTTCTCATTACCCTATTTGTTCTGATGATCTTGATGTGATGCGTTGAATACATTTAGCTTTCAAGTTATTTTGCTTTAACTGTAGGTGTCCTTTGTGTGTTTGCTTGACATTATTTGGTTTCTAGAATGCAGCACAACTGCTTCATCTGATGGTAAACAAGAGTTTGAGGATGTGTCTGAGGAAGATGAGCCTTCTTTCCATGACACAAAGGAGTATTTTAATGAACCTAATGTTGGTTCTGGATCAAATCTGTCTAATTCTGGGTACGTGGATATCAAGAGGAGAACAAAACTTCCTGATCCAGCTGAAAAAGAGAAAGGCGTCAGTCTTTGGTCTATGATCAAAGACAATGTTGGAAAGGATCTCACCCGAGTTTGCCTCCCTGTGTATTTCAATGAGCCAATATCATCCCTCCAAAAGTGCTTTGAAGACTTAGAGTACTCGCATCTTTTGGATCGAGCATATGAATATGGAAAATCTGTAAGTGACCCCAACATCTCTTACTTATATTGTACAATCCTACAAGTCGATGATATCCTCTATTGCTATACTACATTTCTGTAATCTTAGATTGACTTAAGCCTGTTGGAATATTAGGGAAATGGTCTCCTAAGAGCCTTATATGTTGCTGCTTTTGCGGTCTCTGGGTATGCTTCCACTGAAGGCCGGCACTGTAAACCCTTCAATCCTCTGCTTGGAGAAACATATGAAGCCGATTTCCCTGAAAAGGGAATTCGTTTCTTCTCCGAGAAGGTATATTTATTACATAAATTTTTACTCATAGTTAGTATGTGAAGAACATAAATTTCAGGATTATTCCAAAAGTATGGAATATCATTCTGTTGGTATGGCTTCTATAATAGGTCAGCCACCATCCAACTGTTATCGCCTGCCACTGTGACGGTAAAGGGTGGAAGTTCTGGGGTGACACAAACCTCAGGTCAAAGTTTTGGGGGAGATCAATTCAAGTCGAACCTGTGGGAGTTTTAACTCTAGAGTTTGATGATGGAGAAGTATTTCAGTGGAGCAAGGTATATACAAATTACAACTACTTCTTTTGAGTCGCTTTTGCAGATTTTTCTTTACGATGCAGTAACTTTATGCTAATTTTTGTTCTTAGGTAACATCAACTATATACAATATCATACTAGGTAAACTCTATTGTGATCATCATGGGGTGATGCAAATCCGTGGGAACCGCCAATATTCTTGTACGCTCAAGTTCAAGGAGCAATCCATACTAGAGAGAAATCCCCACCAGGTGAGTCATAGGGATATGCTCTGTTTTATGTAAATAATGATTCTTGGACTTTGATCTGTATGTGGTATGGTAGCCAAATACGTGACATAGCACATAAGCAAGTATATATTCTATATGTAGGTAAATGGTTTTGTAGAAGACATGGCTGGGCAAAAGGCTGCTACAGTATTTGGTAAATGGGATGATAGTCTTTACTATGTTACTGGTGATGGAATTAGCAAGACGAAAGTCAGTGATCCCACATCAAATGCGTCATTACTGTGGAAAAGGACCAAGCCACCGTCTAATGTCACTAGATATAATTTAACCTCATTCGCTATTACCCTGAACGAGTTAACACCTGGTTTACAGGTATGTTCAGATGTATTAATCTTGTTTCATTATGTATATATAGAATCCTGTGTTCTTCTAGAATGGCTATGCCTAATTCTTTTATTTTTCTAAAGCTCTGATCTCATGTTAATTTGATCATCAATTTAGGAGATTCTTCCTCCCACAGACTCTAGGCTCAGACCAGATCAACGGCATCTTGAGAATGGTGAATATGAGAAGGCTAACTTAGAGAAACAACGGTTAGAAAGAAGGCAAAGAATGGTACATCCCCTTTAACATTTCACTGGCTCATGAACTTAAAATTCTCATTTGAAAATCATTAAAGGATTAACTTTGAGAAGACATGACGAGTAAAAAGTAGAATGACCATCTGTTTAGCGTTTTATTTGATCTCTAGCATGTTGATTTATCGATTTTACTGGTTTGACAATATGAGCTCTAGAGTAGGCTGGCTAATCTTATCTTGAACTACTGCTATTAGTCTGTTTTATGTAAAAAAATTTCATCGCTATATGGTGAAGTTATGTTCTACAAATTAATTTCTTGGTTTCTCTGCAGTCACGGCAGCTTCAAGAAAGCGGATGGAGACCGAGATGGTTTGAGAGACACGGAGAAACTGAAACCTTCAAGTACACAGGTGGTTATTGGGAAGCACGCGGACATGGGAAATGGGATGACTGCCCTGACATCTTTGGGGAGTTCACAGAAGAGCTAGCCGATTCTGCTTAGAAAGCTTCTTGAATTTTCATTCCAGGTACAACGTCACCTTGTCCCTTGAATGTTATGACAGAACCCAAACTACCAAAGTCTATTTGGAAGCAAAATCATTGAACATCTGATGACATGTTTTGTTTCTTGTATCGAATCTACTTAAAGAAGATCTCCATCTGGACCACATTGGAGTCCTTTACTTACAGAACAGGAAGCTTCATTCGGCCATGGTTCAAAAGACCGGAAAAAGCTTTGATTATACTTTTTGTAAGAATGTGTAACCTTATCGCCTAATAGTGTCCACCTTTTGAGTTTTAGAGTGTCACTGTAAAGTCTTATCTCCCTCTCCTCCCTTCCCTATCTTGTTCAAGTAGTTGAGATTAATGTAGGTTGGACATACGTTTTGGACAAGTTCATTGTGATCCATTTGTATTTAATTATAAAAAAAGAGCGAGGAATAAAGTAAATCCTACCAAAGACTCTTCCACATTGCTGCTTAATTAATTCGACGACCTCAACAAAGATGTATTACCAGTTGTGTAAAATAATAGAGAAATTTGAAGCAATACCCTATTTATAAACTCATAGTTAGAAAAGTGCCCTTCCTATTTTTTATAGGTTTTTAATACCTATATTACCCCTATTTTAATACATTTGCTTTCTCTCCCTCACTTTAAATTCAGGATATTGCTCTTCTCGCAGTCAACGATGCATCCAAAACTCCGATCTTCTTTCTCCACTATCGTACAGCTCTCTGACGTCTCCGTCCTTTGAATTACGATCTACCATCACCACAAACCATTGTCACTCCGATACAAACTCCAAAAATCCCAAAAACTTTACCAATGGAGACTCCTTTTTCATTTTCTTGACTCAGAATTTATTTGGCTTCGAGTAAATTATTCTCCATCATCACCATATCTAAGTTGTGAATCTCGTTTCCAGCATCGATTAGGTTGGTATCATCGATTACATGCAGATTTATACTCAAATTTCAAGTTTATACACTTTTATTCACCGATTTTGTTTGCTTGATCTTTAAATCTATTTATTGTCTTATCGTCTTTATAGAAATTTAGGGTTCACTGTATCTCTTTTGCGTAGAGATTCTCTTTTCCTTTATGTTCGTCTTCTTTGTTTTGATCATTTTCTAATTCATCAAGAGAGAGAAGAGTAACGAGACTAGGGGATTCAAGGAATGAAACAAACGTAATAAAGTTTATTTCTTTGTTCATTAACACTAATGAGAGATAATTGGCATCTATAGTTTTCAGGTAACTCCAGTTACTTGTTCTTCATATCTGCAAAGTGATTAGTTTCTATCCATTTGATCCCACGTTTTCCCGTTGCTGACGAACCTTTGTGTGCTAGTAAAACCTTGCTTATGTTGCAATTAGTTAAGATGTATGCTTTTAAGGGATCCTCAGGTTTCTTCTTATTACATGTGCACTCAAACTGATTTTATCAATTGTAGAAGAAGATTTGTGTGCTAGTGAAGCCGCTGGAGAAATCGATGGTGTTACTAAAATTTGTGTGGATGCAAAAGGATATAGGAGTAACAATTTCAGGATCCAGAACAATTTCACTTAGTCCTTACTACTTCTACTTCTGGCCTAGGAAAGATGCTTGGGAAGAGCTAAAAACTTTGATAGAGAGTAAGCCTTGGATCCCTGAGCTTCATCGCGTCTTCATCCTTAATCAAGCTACAGACATCGTCAATCTGTGGCAAACAAGTTATGACCTCTCACATTTCGTTTAATTTTTGTCTGGTAATATATAAGTTACCAAATAATTACATACTTATACGCTACAATATTTTGTTGCGGGTAAAATATGTATTAGCGGGTCATATATGTATTAGCAATTTAAATTACCGGATAATAGATATATTATTGTGTACTATATTTTATGTTATCCGATACTCAAAAGTTATTCGATACTAAATATGTTACTCGATACTAACTATGTAAGAAATATATTAACGGATATTACATTTAATATTAGCATCTAATAAATACGTTATCCGGTACAAATAATTACAGATTTATAGGCTACAATATTTTTTATCGGGTAAAATATCTGATAGCGGGTAATATATGTGTTAACCATTCACATTACCGGCAAATAAATATATTAACGTGTACTATATTTTAGGTTATTCGATATTAAATATGTTATCCGATACTAAAAAAGTTATCCGATACAACATATGTTACTCAATAGTAAATATGTATGAAATATATTAACGAATATTCCGTTTAGTATTAGCGTCTAATAAAAAAGTTACCCGGTACCGTAATTTTTACCAAGTAAATAAATTTCTATAAGGTAAATAAATTTTTACCAGATAAATAAATTTTTACTCGGAAATCATCCGCATTAATTGCTTCATTAAATGCAGTCAGCCACTATGAGTCAAAATTAAGACTGTTATTTACTACTGTGGACCTAAGGTAGTTACTAAATATATTAAAAAAAAGGAATGGGTAGTTAGTGAAAATAATAATAAAGTAATATATAGTAAAGTAATGAACCATTGATAAGCCTAGCCCTGGGAATTCGGGTCTTCGAGTCGGGTTCGAGTCAGTTCTTTTCGGGTTCGGGTCTTTTGGGTAAGGGAGTTTTATACCTGTTTTGGACCCGCTACAATTTCGGTTCGGTTCCGGGCCGGGTCGGTTCAGGTTCGGGTCTAAATTTTTAAGAACCAAAAAATACCCGTATTCCCGAAAATTACCCGAGTATCCGAACTTGAACAAGGACCCGAATACCCGAAAATAGCTATATACCCGAAAAATACTCGTATACCCGAAATATACCTGATTACTTTTCACAAATTACTCAAAATATTTGAAAAATAACCTTAAAATACTTAATTACCCGATAAATACCCGTGGATCCAAACCCGAATATAGACCCAAATACCCGTATACCCGAAAAATATTTGAATACCCGAAAGAATTTTTGGGTACCCAAGAACCGAACGGGTATCTGATCGGTTCTGGGTAGAAACCGAACTCGACCCGATACCCACTGGTATTTTACAAATGTACCCAATAGGGTAAAATGGTAGGAACCGGATCCGGATCCGAATCAGAACCTACTTTTTCGGATCGGTTTCGGTTCAGGTTTCGAGTCCGGGTATTATGCGCAGGCCTAGATAAGCCTATATAAAAGTGAGTCTTGAGACTCATACATATACTTAACCGAAAACAGATGTAAAGCGAAACCAAATTAAACCAATTAACTGACCAAAAAATTAGTCAAAGTCAACTCCGAAGTAACAAAATCAGAATTCGCAACTTGTCGTGGCCTCTCCTATTAGGATCTATCAGATCAGCAAAGTTCGAAAAGAAAATTTAAATCGAAAAAAGCAAAATGACAGGAGTATACGAAAATCAGGCTGATTTCTACTTAGACGCACGTCCTACCTATCCCTCCGATTGGTACTCTAAGCTCGCCGCTCTTTCCAACCGTCACCATCTCGCCTGGGATGTCGGAACCGGCAACGGTCAAGCGGCAATCGGCGTCTGTATTTCCTCCATTTCTTTCTTCTTATTACAATTTGCGATCTATTCTCACAACGCGAATCTCTTTGGTTTAGATCGCCGAACACTACGACAGAGTAATCGCGACGGACGTTAGCGAGAAGATGATAAACCTTGGGAAACCTCATCCGAAAGTGATTTACCACCACACACCTTCGTCGATGACGGACGACGAGATGGTTGATCTGATCGGAGGAGAAAATAACTCCGTGGATCTGATAACGGTGGCAACCGCCGTACACTGGTTCGACCTCCCAAGATTCTATGGGATTGCGAATCGTCTCCTCCGTAAACCAGGAGGAATCATCGCCGTTTGGAGCTATAACAGTGACATGGTGGTGAATCCCGAGGTCGACTCGGTGATGGCTCGGTTAAATGCCGAAACGATAGCGTATTGTAAATTCCCGGAGAGTCAATACTTTATGGACGGTTACAAGTCGTTGCCGTTTCCGTTCGAAAGCGTGGGCCTGGGCTCAGAAGGAAAGCCCATTGAACTGGAGATGAAGAAAACCGTGTCGTTTGAAGGATTCTTGCGGATGCTGAGGTCATGGTCTGCCGTTAGCGCTGCTAAAGAAAAAGGAGTCGACTTGTTATCGGAAAATGTAGTGAAAGAGCTCGAGACGGCTTGGGGTGGATCGGAGCTGGTACAAACCATCGTCTACAAGACGTTTATGCTCGCAGGAACCGTGAGAAAATAGCTTTAAAGCTCAAATATTGTAATAGTTAAAGTATGTAATAACATGAACGTTGTATCCGTATGGTTTATAGCATAATGATATATATGCATTTCGTGAATGCTAAATAAGTAAATATTTAGGCTTACGGAAAATATCTTCGTGCTTTTGATCATTGGTATCTTCGCTTTCCTTACTGCTCCATCGTTAGTCTTTATCTCTCCTGCGGTGGTTAGGATTTTATTTATGGTTTTCTCTAATGTCTTCGGCTATGGATAAAGAGATGATGATGCGTATGTGTTTGGAAGAAGAGTATGAGCCTTTTGTGCTCCCAAATCTACCAGAATACAGCTCGCATGGTACAAATAATCTTACTCTTGTGGGTCGTCTTCTCAACTTAGATAAACAGAAAATGTCTAGTTTGATCTTGGATATGCCTAGGAAGTGGCATAAAGTTGGAAGAGTCCATAAGGTGGCTCTAACTAAAGAACGGTTCCAATTTTTCTTCAACTCAAAACATGATATGGATGAAGTTATAGAAAAGGGAGTACAAACCTACAACGATTGGTGTATAGCTCTAGAAGCTTGGGATGAAGCTCTGCCGGCTGACTTTCTTCAATTCATCCCCATTTGGGTCCCATTGGCAATCTACCCATTAAGACCATAGCATTAAGGAGTCTTTCATCAATAATATAAAAACATAAAAAATTATTAAAATTGTTGAGAGATTTTCCCTGAGTCTCTTGGCAGACCTCATACATACACATATCATAATACTATTGGTTCATAAAAAACTTTTAGCTAATCAAATCTCTAATAATTTTAAATATTGATTAATTAGTTTTTATATCATTTTCTTCTTGATTTTGATGTTTTTATAAATCATAAAATAAAATTATCTATCTTTCAAGTTTCATATTGCATATTTTTAATCTATATATTAATACTATTTTATTAAAGTTTTATTCAATAAAACTAAAATAATATTATGTAAATAGTATATTATATTGATTTTATTCTTAATTTAAATAATAATATTATATTATGAAAAATTCAAATGAGATTCTCATAGATGCGCAGATGGTCTTAACTAATACAGCGATTACTGCTTTGAGGGAACAAGTTGGTTAAGTAACCGAGGTTGCTCTCGACGCAGGAGAAAGTTTTTGTAATTTTTTGATAAAAATTAAATAGTTGATGTATTTTAAGGTTTTTTTTCCAATAATAAATAGTAAAGTAATTAGTAGTAGATTTTACGAGTGCGATTGAGCCTATTAATCTATATAATGGACCATTAATAAGCCTGTACAAAAGTGAGTCTTCAAACTCATGCAAGATATAAATTTAAAGGATTAATGGCAGAATAACAATTTTTGATTTTTAAATTGAGAACATATTATGGTTTTTGACTAATTAAGTCAATGGCATAAAGTCCTACTATATAACTTACAATTACATTAATAAAAAAAAAAATATGCTTTGTCTTTCGTGATGAGAAAAATGCCAAGAAATCTAATTTGCTACAGTATAAAGTTGGGCTATAATGTAGTATTTTTAGTTCTAGTATTGTTATACTATATGATATAGAAATACTATATAACAATAAAAACATACAATACATAATAATAAAAATTAATTTATAGTCGTCTTGTCAAATGTCTGAAGTATAAATGAGACAAATTGTTCGTTGGAAAAGTTTTAAGTTCAGATTGATGATATTTTCTCAAAAGATAATGAATCAGTTATGCTTATACAAGATAGACATTCTGTACTATATAAAATAAATACGTACTATATAGACCAAAAATCTATGAATATTTATATATTGTTAATTTTAGGGGTGCACCGCTATTAGAAGTTGTCTCTCTTATTTTATATAGTACAACTATAATGAGAATTTTTAAAAAATACAATTATGTATATTGATATTTATAATAAAATAGATGTTCTATATAAAATAAGAATAGAACTGAATAAAGAGTTTTATATAACATATTAGATTTCATATAATGGTCATTTATAAAAAAATAAATCTTAAAATGTATGGAAACAAAATCTATGTTTTTTTTTTTTTTGCCAACTTAATTTAATTTATTAAATGAGGTAGCCAATGTTGGGGTACATAATTCACAAAAGCCTGATTTCGAGCAAGCCCCTTAACGCCACAGGCAAGGAAATCAGTTTTGTGGTTCAAAACACGAGAAATAAGAGATAAAGAGAAAGATGAAAAGGAGCTGCGAAGCCGGAGGAAGTCTTCAAGAAAAGATGAGAATGCTGGCCATCCTCCAGAATCCTCCACCATCTGTAGGACATCTGAGCAGTCCACCGCAAAGTCGACGTCAGTATGGCCTAGAGAAAGAACAGACGTCATGACCCAAATTAGTGCTTCGAACTCAGCATGAAGAGAAGAAAAGCAACAATAGACACCACGAGCGCCAAAATTAGCATTGCTACGATTGTCCAAGAAACAAAATCTATGTTTTTAAAAAGAAATTTTAAATTTGAATTAGTTTTTATATTAAAAGATATAATTTAAATAAATGGAAAGATGAGAGAAGATATTGAAAAGTAAAAAATAGAAAGAAAATTAATTATTAAATTAAAAGTGTAGATTAGCAAATATTATAGAAATATGTTAGAATAATGTTGAGTTTAAGGTTTTAAGCCATGAATTTAATTAGAGACATCGGCTCATGTAAAACTTTCGAATCTCTCTCTCGCCTTAGAACTAGGTTATTTCCTTCTGATCTAAAGACGGTGTCCAGTGGATTTTATAGTACCGGAGCCGTTCTTCCTTCTGTTTCCACTCTGGGTCATGGGTGTGTCTTTTAACTATTGTTTCTTGCGATGATTTTGTTTCTAGAGTTTGGTGTTGTGTAGATATGTTCTTCTTTTTCCGGTGGAGCTTTCGGTGATCTTGGTCCCATGTTCTACTTGTTGTCGGATCTATAGTTTCTCGCAAGTTTCTGAGATCCGATCTCCTTCTCGTTTGTCTTTGCTAGCGAGTCAGCTCGGTGGTGGGTCACTTGAAAAGGCGTTTTGTTTTGCTCTTGTCGGAGGCTCTGGTTGACGGTGGCTTTCGTGGCTCCCATTTCTCTTGGTCATAGCTGGAGTTTTCAGTCTGGTATCCTTAGTCATTGTTTCCTTATTGTTGTTGGGTTTTAGTTTGGTTGAAGCTTCATTATAGGCTAGATGTGGCTTTCGTTTGGGCTAATTCTATTATGAGATTGTTTTTCAATCTCTTTGCCCCTGTGAAGTTAGTATAATTTGGGTTTTAGGTGTTTTATTCCAAAATGGGTAGATCTGAGATCTGAATTTTGTCGAATGGTTAGATCTTTGGTTTCTTGTGTGTTTACACTTGCCGAATCTTTGTCCTTCCATCTTATTCCTATTTCTAGGATGGTTGTGTTTAGAATGTGGCTTGCATTGGGTTTGATGCTTGTTGGGTCTGTTTCTCGTTTTGGTTGAGTGATCTCTCGGTGTCGATCATGTGCCATTCTTTTTTAGTTCAGTTATCTTCCGCGTAGAGGTCTATGTTTGCTCCCTGTCTTTACTTATAAGACTTAATCGAAGTTTAATCTTCTCAAAGTTTCTACTGAGGGCCTGAGGCATTATTTGGTCGTTGGTTTCGAATTTGCCATTTTCCGAAAGTGTTGTGGGGTTTGGTTATGTTTTCCATCTCCTTCTTACCAGATTAGAAGCTTCATTCGTTTATCGTGAAAGGTATACATCATCTACTATAGGAGGTTTCTTTATTCCAGTTACTAACATTCCGCTCTCTGTCTCTTCCAGTTTGTAGTTAACACATTTTGTTGTACCCGTTAGTTGCGTTTTTTAAGTCTTTTTAAGTTTTTTTTCTTTAGACATAATTTCTGAAGTCTTTGTTTATCTCCGATTTATATTGTTGTATCCGAACTTATTATTTTAAATCAGATGAAAGAAAAAAACAATGCCATGAACTTAATTAGAATCTCAAAAGTTGTTATTCAGCCAATTCTCCCTACATTTAAACCGAAGCCAATTTGCTGACCAACAAATCTGTCAAGGTCAACTCTTAGTTAATATATGGTTTTAGCAATACGAGATAAGTGGGCAGCCAATTTGTAGTACAAATGTTATTTAACCAAAACAAAAAATATTATTGGTGAAAATGATATAGGCAGTGTGGTTTTATAATTTTTTTTCTGCTCCATAATTGGTTCAATAAATCTCTATTTGTAGTTTAAAATCTACACCCTAAAAATTCTTTTTTATTTTACTACTAGGATTATACTGCACTATAGTGCCTAATATGATTATTTTTTTGACAAAAAAACTAAGAATGTATAATTGTGTATTGATTATATGTACATATAATTGAGAATAACAATAAGAATATAACGTTACGCAGTGAACAAATATAGAAAATTGTTGATTTTTAAAATTAATGATCAGAATTTCAAACCGGTAAAAGTTAAAACTTATGTTTTGGATTCTAACTATAGATTAATTTTATCTTATGCTTTTTTGACTATTTTATACCTTCATAACATTTATTGTGAATGTTCTTGTTTGATTTACTTCCTAATTACATCAATGGTAAAATAACACATTTTTAATCATAAATGTACTTCTTTTCTAATATATATAGATGTGTTATAATAAAAAAGTTTTATGTGTCGTACATACATCACATTAGGCTTGGCATAAAACCCGATACCCGCAATCCAAACCAAAATCGACCTAAAATTTTGGATATCGGGTAGTATCTGGAACAAGGAAAAATACCTGATGAGTCTTCTTTGTCTATGTTGGCTGGTATCTGGATACTTGAATGGGCTACGATTATCCCAAATACATGTAGACATAATAAGTGATATCTGGATCCGACCTGATCCAATCCGAACCCGAACCGATATATATGCGTGTCCTAAATGGGTACAAAAATTGCATACCCGAAAGACCAGAACCCCAATAAAATTTACAAGGAACTAAGTCAAATACCCAAATGCCCAAAACTATAATACATTATATCTTTATTTGGTATTAACTCCAAAATGTTATATAGATTAGATAAATTGAAAATTATTTTAATGTCAAATCGGTTGTATCTGTATGATTAACAAAATCATTTTTTCTAAAAAAAGAAAAAAAAAACTAGAAATATATTTTGAGAATACATATCTTTTTAATCTCCAAATTAAAATTGAAAAATAAGAGAGTATATTTGAGTATATTGTTTTCTTATGATGGAAAGTTGTTGAGATTTTCTTAAAAAAATTATCAGAATTTAAAAGTAGTGCCATATGCTTTAATATATAAGATATGTAGTAGAATGGATTGAAACTGATATCAAATTGTTAACTGAATAATTCTAATAACAGTGTTAGAGCAAGAAGAGATTTACGCTGGAAGGATAAATAAGAGGGGAAGGATTCTAAAAAGATTTTTGTTGAAGTGCTTTATTAAGATAAGCATGCATAATAGATTTCTTCATTAACCATGTTTATCTCACACAAACAAATACATGAGTGTTAAACGTTTACATAAAGTGGTACATGTATACATAAAATAGTATACGTCAACATTTAACATGACAAGCCAAAAACATAGTGACTTTTGCAATTATGAATTAAATGAAGTATACAGTTGTTAAATGTTTACATAAAGTGGTGCCTGAGTACATAGACCGGTAAAGAACAATATTGCACATGACAAGCAAAAATACATGGTGACTTTTGCGCTTATAAAATCAAAAAAAAAAAAAAAATCAGTAGAGCTTTTGCGTTTGGAACCATATGTGGTTGTTGTTGGCTGTGTAGATGACTGTCCCTAGCAATTGTATGCAGTGCTGATGGAGGGTAGCGATAAGTTTAGTGTTAGACATGTAACCTGAAACATGTTTGTAGTTTTTTATATGAGTGGTGCATGTGTACATAAACAGATTTCTTCACCAACCATGTTTATCTTGCACAAACAAATACAAAGTTGTCAAACATTTACATAAAATGATGCATATGTATATAAACTAGTATAAATTAACATGACAAGCCAAAAATTTGGTAATTTTTATGATTATAAATCAAATGAACACATCTTTGTTAAACATTTACATAAACTGGTGGGTGGATATATAGACCGGTAAAAAACAAACATGTCACCTGTAATAGAAAAAGAAAGAAGAAAATAGAATCACGTGTTAGAAAAACATGTTAAGAATGTGATAACACAATAAATGGGGTCCAAATATTTTCTTTCTTTGTTTGAACAAAGTGGCCCGCTTATTTGCTGTTAAAAAACCACATGTTGGTTTTTCTAATTTCTTTTATACACCTGTCAACACCTGAAACAGAGCCCTACCACGTTAATGGAGAGCACTCAACTTACTTGTTGACACAGACCCCGACAAGTTATAAGCTAAGTTTCTCCCAATCACAGCCTCATAATTAGCAACTTCTCGTTGCTTCTCTATTAGGATCAGATCAACAGTGTTGGAAAACGCAGAATGACAGGAGTATACGATAATCAGGCTGATATCTACTTACACGCACGTCCTACTTATCCCTCCCATTGGTATTCCAAACTCGCCGCTCTTTCCCACCGTCATCATCTCGTCTGGGACGTCGGAACCGGCAATGGCCAAGCGCAATTGGCGTTTGTATTTCTTCCAGTTCTTTCTTCTTTTTACATTTTCAGATATTTTCTCAGAACACAAATCTCTTTGGTTTAGATCGCCGAACACTACGATAGAGTAGTTGCCACGGACATTTGCGAGAAGATGTTAAACCTCGCGAAACAGCATCCGAAAGTGACTTACCACCACACCCATCGTCCATGACGGACGACGAGATAGTTGATCTGATCAGAGGAGGAGAAAAGAACTCCGTGGACTGGCAACTGCCATACACTGGTTCGACCTCCGTGGATTCTACAACGCTGACATGGTGGTGAGTCCCGAGGTCGACTCGGTGGTGGCTCGGTTCAATGCCGAAACGATACTGTACAGTAAATTCCCGGAATGTCAATACTATATGGACGGATATAAGTCCTTGCCATTTCCGTTCGAGAGCGTGGGCGTAGGCTCAGAAGGAAATCCTATTGAATTGGAGATGAAGAAAACAATGTCGTTTGAAGCATTCTTGGGGATGCTGAGATCTTTATCTTCAGTTAATGCTGCTAAAGAAAAAGGAGTGGACTTGTTGCCGGAAAATGTAGTGAAAGAGCTTGAGACGGCTTGGGGTGGATCTGAGCTGGTACGAACCATCGTCTACAAGACGTTTATGCTCGCAGGAACCGTGAGAAACTAGCTTTGAAGCTCAATAATTGTCGTTAAATATTGTACAAGTTGAAGTGTGTGATAAAATCAACGTTGTATTTGTTATAGAACACATATGGAAAGGAGAGTATTGTAAATGTAAATACATCTAATTAGGGCTTTCTCTGTTAGTTATATATATTGTAAATCATTACATCAATATAATCAATTCAGCCTATGGTATCAGAGCAGATCGATTTCTGACTCTACCTCACTCAAATTCTTTTTTGATCTACGGATCCCTACCTCTCGTTTTTCAGCCATGACTGTGTCAAACTCTCCATATCAACATGTCTAATGTGACTAAGTTGAATGCCTCAAACATTCTCATGTGGCGTCGACAAGTTCATGCTCTTCTCAATGGTTATGAGCTTGTTCACCATCTCGATGGATCCATTCCCACTCCAACACTCCCCTCCGCAAGGGGTGAAACGGTAAATCCAGGTTACACCTTTTGGAGAGGTCAAGATAAATTGATTCTAAGTGCTCTCCTTGGATCAATCACAATCACGCTTCAACCTCTTCTGGCTACGGCTAATACTGGAGCTGAGATATGGTCCACTCTCATTGCCACCTTTACACAACCGAGTTCTCAAACAATTCCGCCAACAAATAAAACAATGGATAAAAGGTTCGAAAACAATTGCTGAATATTTTCAGGGACACACAATGCGTTTTGATCAACTCACTGTACTTGGAAAACCATTGGACCATGAGGATAAGGTTGAGTTAATACTTGAAGGCCTCACTGACGATTACCGTACCGTTGTTGACCAAATTGAAGGAAGAGAAACCTCTCCTTCACTGACAGAGCTTCACGAGAAGCTGATTAACCATGAGTTAAAGCTTGCAACATCAACATCTACTCCCATGCCTCTTCCAGTCACGGCCAATGATGCAACACATCAGACTCGTAACAACTTATACTCCAATCACCAAAACAACTACAACAACAATCGGTCCAATCATCAACGTCAAAACAACAATTGGGAACAAAATTCTGGTGGACAAAATGAACAACGAGGATGCCGTGGTTATCAAGGGAAATGCCAACTTTGTGGTGTTTTTGGTCACAGTTCCCGCATGTGTTCACAAATTTCACAACACATGGGACATGCACCTTCGATTCAACCAACACACAACCTTCTTTGTGGCAGCCGAGAGCACATGTAGCTACTACTCAAACTTACAATCTGTAGAACTGGGTAGTTGACAGTGGTGCAACACATCATCTAACCACCGATCTCTCCAATCTGTCTCTCAAAACACCTTACACGGGTGGAGAAGAGGTGGTGGTTGCAAACGGCACTTCCATGCCTATCAATCACACTGGTTTTGGTTTTATTTCTACTCTATCTCAACCACTTATATTGAATAAGCTGCTTCATGTTCCTGATTTAAACAATAATCTCTTGTCTGTGTATCAATTTTGTAATCAGAACAATATCTCAGTTGAGTTCTTTCCCACACTGTTTCAGGTGAAGGATCTTCAAACGGGTGTCCCGTTACTGCGAGGCCTAGTTGAGAATGAGCTGTATTTGTGGCTGAGTCAACCACGTCCAACCTCCCTATTTGCATCACCGTCAAAAACCACTCTTGTTCGTTGCCACTCAAGACTTGGTCACCCCTCCATACCCATCCTTACCTCTATGATTAATCATTACTCTTTACCTTTGTCTGCAACTATTTCGTCTCAAAAACCTTTTTCATGTTCTGATTGCTTGGTTAATAAAAGTCATAAACTACCTTTTGGCAACACTTCTATCTCTTCTTCGGAACCACTACAATATATATTCATTGATGTTTGGACCTCCCCAATACTCTCAAAAGACAACTACAAATACTATCTTATCCTTGTCGACCATTACACTCGATATACATGGTTGTACCCTCTCAAACACAAATCCGATGTACGCGAAACCTTCAAAGGATTAGTAGAAAACTGATTCAACACCAATATACAGACACTATACTCCAACAATGGTGGAGACTTTGTAGCACTTCGCCAATTCCTAGCCACTCATGGAATTTCTCATCTCACTACACCACCACACACTCCCGAACACAACGGAGTCTACGAGAGAAAACATAGACATGTGGTGGAGACCATCCTCGCCTTGCTCACACGTGCCTCAATGCCGATGTCTTATTAGCCTTACGCGATATCAACCGCTGTGTACTTAATAAACCGAATGCCAACACTCGTTCTCAACAATGAATCTCCCTACACAAAACTCTTTGGTGAATCACCAAACTATATGAAGCTCAAAGAATTTGGTTGTCTCTGCTACCCGTGGCTGCGTCCATATACGGCTCACAAGTATGAATCAAGGTCCAAGTCATGTGTATTCATGGGTTATCCCTGACGCAAAGTGCGTATCTATGTCTAGACCCAACTATGGATCGCATATACACTTCTCACCACGTCCACTTCGTGGAAGACAAATTTCCCTTCAAAGTATCCACCACCGCTCCACATTCAACCAATTCCACATTCTTACCAGAACCAAACCACAGCACAAATACCTTTCCCACCATGATACCAGTTCGCTCACACATTCAGCTCACCTTGCCTCCGCCTCCAGCTCAGGTCCCAGCTGAAGGTCCTTCTCCTGTGGTAGTAGTGGATTCGCCGATGAATGCTCAATCTCCTCTATCAATGGAACACCGTCTCTCCTCCAGTGTCTAATACTCTAGGCCAAATTGGTACAAACTCTAGCCCAATACACAATTCAGGTCCATCTAATTGTTTATTATCTTCTGATGATAACATGCCACAAAGCCCATCAGTTAGAAGCCCACAATATTAGAATGAGCACATAGCTGATAACTCGCCACATAATACAAACATCGAGCAATCACCACCGCCAGTGCTGGAGAATCTTCACCCTATGAATATGAGAGCGAAGAACAACATCACTAAACCTAAAACAAAGCTGAGTCTTGCTGCCACACTGAAAGCTCAAACTCCAAAAATTGTTCTTCAGGCGATGAGTGATCCAAATTGGTGCAACGCAATGGGTGAAGAAGTCACAACAGTGATCAGGAATCACAGCTTCGATCTTGTCCCCGATTCTCCAGAATATAAGGTTATTCAAACAAAGTGGATCTTCACACTCAAATATGGTCCATACGGGAAAATTAATCGACATAAGGCACGACTCGTTGCTCGCGGCTTTGATCACGAATATGGTCATGATTACTTCAAAACATTCAGCCCGGTAGTCAAAACAAGAACCATCCGAATGATTCTACAAGTTGCACTGGGCAGAAATTGGAGTATTCGACAATTCGATGTGAATAACACATTTCTCTAAGGGGCACTTTCAGAGGATGTTTATGTTACTCAAACCCCTGGTTTTGCTAACCAAGATCGTCCACTTCATGTTTGCAAACTCCGCAAAGCACTGTATGGTTTAAAACAGGCTCCACGTGCTCGGCATGAAGAACTCTGAACTTTTCTCTTTGCAATTGGATTTTAGAACTCTGTGACCGACACTTCTGTGTTTATTTATCATAGCCAAGGAGTTTTGGTTTACATCATGGTGTATGTTGATGATATCGTGGTGACTGGAAGTCAGTCCACTCTTGTCGACTCCTTCATTGCACAACTTGTAGCTCGGTTTTCATCCCTTGCAAATGTGCTAAATCCCTAGCAACTCCGTAGCAAGCGTTGCTAAGAGTTGCTAGGTATTTTGCACATCCCTTGCAAACCCTTAGCACCTCTCAAAGCCCTAATTCCCTAGCAATGTCCTTGCAACACTTAGACTGAAAAACTAAGTGCCATTTTTTCTTCTATTTATCTCTTTGTGACTTTCTCTCTTCGTCTCTTTGTCTCCAAGCAACACTCCTCCTCTGCTTCTCGCCGTTCCACCAGTCTGTCTATTCTCTTCTCTTCTCTTCTCTTTTCTCCTCTCCTCCTTTATTTCGTAAATTTAACCATAGATTTGCTAGATTATAGGATTTGGAACCTAGATCTAGGTTTATATTTGTTAGATTTTAGGTTTTGGAATTTAGATTTCGATTTAGGATTTAGGATTTTAGATTTTGCACACTTTCAAACCTAGATCTATGTTTGAAACGAATTTTAGAATTTAAAAAACGATTTTTGGAATTTTAAAAACGATTTCAAATTTTCAAAACGAATGTGAAAACATTTTTGATTTTTAGTACTGTTTTCTAAAGATTTCTATTTTATAATCATTTTTATTTATTTTTGAAAAATGAATTTTATAAAATATTTTTTGAATTATAAAACACTTATGATTTTTAAAATATTTTTATGATTTACAAAATATTTTTATGAATTTTTATAAATATTTAATTAAATTTTAAAAATATTTATAATTATTTAATTTTCTAAAACATTTTTATGTATTTTTAAAAGTATTTATTTGATTTTTAAAAATATTTTTATGGTTTACAAAAACTTTTTTCATAATTGTAAAACATTTTTAAGAATTTTAAAATTATTTATAATTAGTTAGTTTTCTAAACGTTTTCAGATGTCGGAAATTATATAACCCTTATTCTTGTTATCTTATGAGCACCGGTGGATCACATCCTACGACACCTTCGGGATCTCAGCCCCTGCCGTCTTCTTGATCACAACCACCTACACTAGGATTTGTTCCTACTACGCCCGGTGCAAGTTTCTCTACTTTTCGGAACTACACATTTGTCCAAGAGACTCATCTGCCATCGCATGCTCCCGCTCCCGGTATTTACCAGCCGATATCTCCTAAGGTGGCCGGGAGGATGATTATTGAGAAATTTCTTAATGCAAATGAACATAAAGATCTCCCAAAGCTCGATCCAAGGCGTCTACCAAAAATTTTATGGTATATATGTTTATATTTCGTTTTAGCTTTACAAATTAATTTTTTAAAATTATAATTTTTTAATTGGTTTTTACATTTTCAGGTTTGAACATGATGGAAAGGTGGCAAAAACCGTCAGAGAAATCTTTGAAAGAGATTTCCACGAGCCGTATGCGAATATCAGTCAAACCCCAAATTATGTTGTCGACCAATGGTTTAAGATATTTGAGGTAAGTTTTTCAGTATTTAATTATATTTCTAGTTTTAATTTTAATTTTGTATTTATTTATTATAACTATTTATTTTTTATTTTGTAGCAAAAATATCACAGGAATGTTGATAAAACGGCGATTGTACATTATACGTTTGTGGATAAGTTGAGGGATCATATGACTGGGCAGGTCAGCCGTTGGAAAAGAGCCTGGCGAAAAAAAGGTGACAATGCTATGCCTAAATGGTTTGATAAGAAGTATGAGACGACCTCATTCAGTATTGGTGTGATCCAAAGATGGTCCTCAAAAGCATCGCTCGGGACAGATTTTGTTTACTGCTCAAGGCCGAATGATTGTAAGTTTTATTAACTTAACATGTTTTTAAATGTTATATTAATCTGTTTATTACAATATGTTTAACGATATTTGCAGCAAGAGGAGAGTGGAGATTTACATCATGATATTTTAAAGGTTCTTTACAATACGAAGCGAAACTCTGATGCATTATTTGTCGACAAAAAAATCAAAACAGATCTATAAAGATGTCACTGCAAAGATGTAGCAGTTGACTCAACATGACGACGATGAGAGCACTAGATCTGTCGAGCTATCCACTGCGCAGAAGAAAAAACTCTTTGTAGAGGTATGTTTATATTAATTTTTCATAAATTTTTTAATTTGTTTTGAGCATATTTACAAATATAATTTTTTTTTACTAGGTCACTCCCCACAAAAATGGGAGAATTTTTGGAGCCGGTTCACTCGACCCGAATCTTGATATTTGTAGTTCTTCTGCACCGTATGGATCTCAATCTGAAGGAGATTCAGCAAGTCTTCAAGAGAAGATCGATCGTCAGAGTCAGTTGATCCAGACTCAGTATAAGAAGATCCATAAATATGATAAGATCTTCTCCTACTTTGCTGAGTCAGATCCGAAATTGGTGAGTCTAATTAAAGAAGATGATAACGACGACGAGTCACAAGAAGTAGAGAATGCCGCAAATAGTTAGAGTTTTTTTGTTTATAATATTACATTTTAAGTTTCTTATTTTGTAAAATATTTTGTTTAGATTAATTTGATTTTAATTTTAATTTTATTTAAATTGATTTAATTTTAAAGTATAATTTATTTATATATAATATTTAATTTAATAATATAAAATCGGGGCCCTAGCACATTCCTTGCAAACACATGCCTAGCAACTCTCTTCACATGGCTAGCAACTCTCTTGCAAACATATGCCTAGAAAATCCATTGTAAACACATGTCTAGCAACTCCCTTGCAAACACATGCCTAGCAACACCCTTGCAAACAAATGCTTAGCAACTCCCTTTCAAACGCATGCATAGCAACTCCCTTGCAAACTCATGCCTAGTAGTTCCCTTGCAACATTGTTTGTTGCAAAAAACTCGCAAAATGTACCTCACAACTCCATAGCAAAATTTTCCTTGCAAGTAACTAGCAAGTATCTGTGAGGGTATTACTAGGGATATGTTGCTAGGCATCTGAGACGAAATTTCCCCTCGCAGCTGTTGCTAGAGACTTGCAAGGCATATCGATTTTCTAGTATCTATTCACAAGGTCATCGCAAATCACGAGTTGCTAGGGATTTGCAAGGGTTTCGGCCCTTGCAAATGACGTGTTTTCTTGTAACTATTGGTTCTTCTATCCTTACTAACTTATGTAATTAATTGTGCTCAAAATTAAAAATAAAAAATAGAAGATTTATGTGGATGAGAGAGACTTGAGAAAATCTATTCTCTATAGTACCGTTATACAATATGGTATAGAACTACTATATAGTATAAAACCAAATAGTATAGAACAATAAAAATTATTCATCTATATGGTATAAGGGTGAAAAAATAGAGAAGAAAAAAAGAAGGAGAATGATATATAGAAGGAGAAAGAGAAAGACAAGAATGAGTACGAGTAGGATGATGAAGAGGAAGGAGATGATGAAAAGAATAATGAGGAAGGAGAAGAGAAAGAATACGAGGATAAAATAGGAGGAGAAGTATGGGTATGAGCAAGATAAAAGGAAGAAGGAGAAGAGATCGAAGAACAAATAAATTAAAGTTATGAGAGTTTTTCAAAAATTATGTAAATATTCTATATCGAATAGACATTTTATATATTAGTGTTCTATATAAAATTAGTTAATAACATATTCGTTTTTATAAAAATATTTGTTCATTTTTTGAAAATTTAAGTCTAAGCCTGTTCTTTATTTGGTCATGCGATCACTTTTAGTGATCAAATTAAGGCTTAAAAAATAAAAAATAAATAATAAAAGATGATATTTGAGTCGCTGCGACTCGTTTACTCGCCAAAACTGACATCTGCCGATGTCTCTAATAGTTACAACGACAATAAAATTGGCCGCAGCGATTGGTTTACCGGTACCATCATACACTTTTCACAAAATCTAATTTGATTTTAGTTAAATATTTGGTCGCTGATTGCTATTTCAGTGATTGTAAAAAAAAAAAAATTTATGTTTTTTAATTTTTTATAACTTTGATGTAGTATTTTTTTATTAAAAATTATCTGGAAAATATAATTAGAAGAAGAGAAAATGAGGAAGAAGAAAAAATTAAAATTAAATGAAACGGGTATAATGACAAATATAGTATTAAATATGTTGAATATCACTCTCGGTAGGGCTTTTGACCTTTGAATTATAAAATTGTTTATAGTCATTTTTGCCAATTTTTTATTAAAAAAAACCTTTGAGCAGCACAAGTTTCTCCCAAACCCTATTGGCAACGAAAACAAAGTTCTCGCGATCTTTTTTTTCTGGCGTGCGGTGCTCTTCAACATCACTGGAAAAGAGTTCTCCGTTCTCCCTTCTTCCGCTTGGGTCTCATGTGTCTTCGAGATTGGTGTCTCCTCTGCTAGGCTCTAGTTTGCATGTTTGTCTTCAATGGTTTTGAGTGAATCTGAGCACTTGGGATACGTCTTTTGTTCCCTCTTCTTCGAGCCTTTTGAGGGTGAGTCTCGATTAAGCTATGTTTGTTTTACCCTCTTGGGAAATCTCATTTTATTAGTTACCCTCTCCTTCCAAAGCTAGTCCCTATGTTTGCCCCAATTCGATTAGAGGTTTTGGTAGGCTAGGGTCCTTTTTTCGCACCTCCTTCAGCCCGAGGACGGTTTTACGGGTTTCTCTATTCCCTCTTTCTGCATATCTTTGAATCATCACTTTCAGTATGTTTTGAAGGCTGATTTCAACTGGTTTAAGCCCCTATCTCACATTTTGTTTCTCTTCTAGCTTCAGTTTTGGTGTGTTTCAGTCACAGTTTGTTCGGATTAGTCTTTTGATATACAATTTTACTATCAATATGTGCAAACATGTCATTGTAGCACTTGAAGATTGAATTCACATGGAATGTAGAATCCAATGTAATCTAAAAAAATTAATATTTTGATCTTTAATATAAAGACTAACCACCTAGACAAGCACCAAACTACAAAAATCAAAACAAAGAACATAAACGACGCAAATAAACTAAGGGACACTTGCCAAAATGACCTCTTGAGTTTGGTCAATTAAACATCTAACCCACAATTTTCACCTTCCAAATTTTTTCCATTTTACCCTTAACCGACTTAATATTTATTATAATACCATTATATTCTATTTATTTTTATTACTCTAAAATAATTTTTTTTTAAAATAACATAAATATTTGATTAGTTCCACCTATTTACAAAATTATCATTTTTTTTTTCAATTCTTCCACCCACCATTGACAACAGAAAATGAAACTCCAAATGCACTTTCAACCCATTTTCCCTCCTTGCTCGAGAATGAGAGAAACTCAATTTGACCTAGCTGCCTTGGCTCTTTTTTGGACTTGGCGATGGTGGCTACGATAGCACCAACATTGGCTCTCTTCATCTTATCACTACTACTAGGGCTTTATTTTGTTTGAGATCTTGTGTAATTTTACAGTTGTGTCAAAGCGAGTTGTGAGAATTCTCCACTTTTCTTTTTTTGGTGTCGTCTTGGCCATATTTAGGTGGTTTTAATGGTGTTAGATTGGCGATCAATTCTACAGATTTGCTCATCTCTCCATATGCTTCACCATCATCGGAGACTATTCTTTAGGATTCCTTACTGGCGGTTGTTTCATCTTCGACAGTAATTCTTCAAGTGCTGTCACAGTGCATGTGGCTAAATTAAAGACAACATGGTTGTATCTTGAGGCATTGAATTTTTTGGAGTAGCAAATTTGCGGTGTTTCTTTTGAACCATTTTCTATTACTGATTTTAATCTTGGTGGAGCAGACTGATTGTTTATTGGTGGCAGGCGATTTGGACAGGAGAACGGCGACGTCTTCCTCGCTGTTTCATGGGAGGCGGTTGCATGGTGGTGTGGCCACTCATGATCTCGATCCTTCCAACCTAGGGATGACACTTCTTGAGTTATTGTTGGGCCATTCTCATATTATCTTTATTTGTAATATGTTTCTTTTGGCCTTTGGGTCTTTTAATATTACTACAACTTTAAGGCGAGAAAAAAATGCACCTTCACCTAAAATTTTCGGCTAGTATTTTGTAAAATATGATAAATATACTTATGAAAAATTTGCAACTGCCATTTCAAGTTGTACTTAAAAATTGAAAACAACCATTTAGATAAATTTCCTAAACTTCAAAAACTCTGAAGAAAGTTAGGAAGATGAAAAGCCAAAGGTTTTGAAAGGAGGAAGAAAAATTACAGAATAGGCGAGAAAGAAAGTTTGTATTCAACGCGTATATAGAAAAAATGAAATCTTTGGAAAGAAGTTGAAGGAGACATCGATAATGAGGGTAGAAGATGATCGAGAATGGAAAAAATTGGAGGAGAATGGAAAAAATTGGAGGAGAATGAATTTTTGTCCGCTAGGGATTTGAATTTTTGGGGCTAAACGGAACTACCCTCGAAATTAGTCTTGAGATTTCATATTTAATGTAGTGATTCTCCTATTTCTTTTCTCAATTATCTTCCACTATGTTGTTTATTATTTTGTTTCTTTAGTTTTAATGAGTAGTATGATAATGAGTTATGGGCTTAGTAACTTTGGGTTGATGATTGATTGATGATGCTTAAGTCATTACATCTTTGAAATTTTTTCATTTAGGATGTTCTTAATGCTAGGTTTAACTTGATCAAAACTAGAACATAGGATTTTCAATTTCCGACAAGTGTTTGAATGATTTTTTTTGTAAGTTTTTCTCCCCTTGCTAATGAGAATTGATGTTAGGGTGACTGATTTAATTTGTTGTTAATTCTTATTGATCATTTAGTTTACAAATGTGAGTTTAGCTTGATTGAATTAATGTTTGGTAAAGGGATCAATACCATTAGAGTGTGTTGATCTTAATGTGTGTTTCATGTCTTAGGATAAACTTAACTTTATTCTTTTGCATAATTAGTTGATTATAATTCCTAAGGATCAATTGCTTAGCCCCTTTACTCATTAATTTTTGTTTGCTTTAGTAATTAATTGTCTTTCTTTGGTTCTAGTTTCATCAGTCATTTATTTATTTATTTATTATTTATTATTTATTTTTTTGTCAACTTAACTATATAAAGAAAAAAGAAAACAAATTAGAAACGGTTCCAAAAGGTTGGAACATTGTTCACCAAAGCTGAGCACTGACAGAGAGAACGAGGTCTTCGAGCAAGGGAATCCGCCTTGAAGTTTAGTCCACGTGGCAGGAAAGACAAAGAGACCACCTCAAAAGAACTTCTGAGACGAGAGTAATCGGCTAAGTATGGTAGGAAAGCGAGCAACTCCAATGGATCCTCCACCATCTTGGTTAACTCCGAACAGTCTACTAAAAACTCTACTTCCCGATCTGAAGGGAAAAAAGGCAAGTTATGGCCCATAGAAGCGCCTCAAATTCCGCATGTGAGGGTGATAGACTACGTCGTAAACATTGAGCTCCCAGTTTTGGGATAACATCGTTAAACTGATAACAATACCATCCTAATCCTGTGTATAGGTCGGATTCCTTCCAGGAGGCGTCTACCATGCATCTAAACCCTGAAAAGCCTGGATGGATCGAAAGTGCTCTCGAGATAATATCTCCGTTTTCTAGAAGTGTCGTAGATACACTCATCTCGTTCGAGGGATCAATATGTTCGACGACTGCCCAAGCGCTTGCCTATGCTATTGCTTTCTGGACCAGTTCTCGGGCATCTTGAGTCTTGTTTGAAAAGGCCTTCTCATTTTGAGCTTTCCATATATACCATTGAATCCATGGAAAACAGTGATAATCTTTGGTCTTACGTATTCGCTGTAATAAGTGATCTATATTGGAATAAATAGAAGGGCCAGGGAAATGTGCTCCTGTGGGAATGGTTGAAAGTGCCCATACTTGTAATGCTGGAGGGCACTCAAAAAGAACGTGGTTGATATTTTCCCCCTCAACGCCGCAACTATCATATCGAGTATCACATTGTATCCCACGTCGCCTCAAATTAGATTTGACGGCTATCTGACCTGATAAAGCTTGCCATATGAAGTATCTTATCTTTTGTGGTGCTTTCACTTTCCAAACATTTTGCAGATCCTGTATATGAGGTCCAAATGAAACTGGGGAAGGAGGCGAAATGGTTCGTTCGGCCCAGTATCCTGATTTAACAGAATATATTCCTGTCGTGTTAAAATGCCAACCAAGACGATCACTTTTGGGAGCTCGTGGAATGTGTAAACCAAGAATTAATTTAACATCTTCCGGCTTGCAGAACTATCTAATCAAAGGTTCACGCCAGAGTCTGGTAGTACTGTCAATAAAATCAGAAACTCGTAGGTCCGGATATAAGTGAGGACCATCCGTACGGGCGGGTCGGGGAACCGTATTAGGTATCCATGGATCTGACCAGACCCTGATAGAATTCCCATTACCCACTCTTTTAATCAAACCTTTTAACACCAGACCCCGAGCTGAGATCAAACTTTGCCAACCGTACGAAGGTGAGTAAACTCGTTTAAGATCCAAAGAGTTTGAACCAACATAGTATCTTCCTCAAAAAACTCTTGCTAGAAGGGAGTCTGGGTGGTCAAGTAATCACTAAAGTTGCTTGGCTAAAATAGCGGTATTAAAATCCGCAATCACCCTAAAACCCAAGCCCCCTTCTGTTTTTTCTTTACATAATTGTTCCCATTTCACCCAATGAATGCTTCGAGTCGAACCTGAATTATGCCACCAAAAATTTGAAATGACTGCAGAAATCTTCGATGTCAATGATTTGGGTAGTCGTTAACAAGACATCACGTAGGAGGGGATAACCGTAAGGACCGATTTTATCAAGACCACTTTCCCTCCTTTTGATAAGAATTTTGCCGACCATGTATTAATCCGAGCTTCAATTTTTTTTTTAACAAAAGCGAAGACCTTTGTTTTTGCCCCTTTAATCCCTTCTGGGATACCGAGGTAAGATCCAATACCCCCTTGGGTGTGAATACCGAGTATGCCTTGAATTTCATGTCGGTGACTTGGTCTACATTTTTACCAAAATGGATAGAAGACTTTGTGAAATTAATCTGTTGGCCTGAAATGTCTTCATATTCCTTGAGTATGCTTAAAATAGTATTCGCTTCCTCAATGCTTGCTTTACAGAAAAAAGGCTATCGTCAGCAAACAGTAGATGGGAGATAGAAATGCTAGCCCTTGCCACCGAGATCCCAGTCATCTGTTTTATAACCTCCGCCTTCTTAAGTTTGGCTATTAGAGCTGCGGTGCATAGAATAAAAAGGTATGGTGAAAGGGGGTCCCCTTGACGAAGTCCCCTCTTAGGTGTGACGCTGCCTTTAGGGATACCGTTTATGAGAATCGAGTATCTTACTGAAGATACACAGTGCATGACTCCGCTAACCCACCTCTCCTGAAAACCTAATTTAAGTAATAGCTGCCTTAGAAAATCCCATTCAATGCGGTCATACGCCTTGCTCATGTCTATTTTTATAGCCATATAGGAGTTTTTAACTCTTTTACTTGTACACAAAGCATGGAACATCTCCTGTGCTATCAAGATATTGTCTGATATCAATCGTCCTGACATGAAAGCAGATTAGGTATCCGAGACCAGGGTGGGAAGTATCGCCTTTAGACGAAGACAAATGACCTTGGAAACGATCTTGTAGATGACATTGCATAGACTTATGGGTCGGAACTCTGACATTAATGTTGGTCTCGATGTTTTTGGGATTAAACAGATATTCGTAAGATTAAGATCTTTTTCGAATGTTCCTGTATCTAGGAAGTTATTAACTAACTTGATCAAATCTTTTTGTATAATGTCCCATGATTGTTGAAAAAAGAGGGCTGTCATGCCATCTGGGCCAGGTGCCTTCCCTGGGTCCATCGAGAGAATTGCTCTTTTAATCTTATCTACTATCGCAAGGCACAATAGTCGATGATTATATTCGTCGGTAATAATAGGCTCAATACCTTCCAATGATTGAGCTATATTAGATGTTTCATTGGATGTAAACAGCGTGTCAAAGTAACTGATAGTGATGTTTTTCACATCTTTTTCATAATCTACCCATAATCAAAAAGGCTTGTTATTCTATTTTTAGCCCTTCTTTGTTTTGTTTGTGAATGGAAAAATTTCGTATTTTTGTCTCCTTTGGGAAGCCATCTATTCCTGCTTTTCTGCTTCCAATACATCTCTTATTCTTTATATGCCTGACATAATTCTGTTGCAACTGACTGATGTCCGACATAGCACATGTGTCCAACTTTTTTAGCTCGTCTAATTTAGTTTTCAAAACCTCTATCTTCTCCTTCCCAGGGACGATTTGAGATTTTCTCCATCTTGATAGCTCTCTTCTACAATTCGATATTTGATAGGATATTCAGTTTCTCCTTAAATTTGCATATCTAGTCCAACCTGATGCAATCGCTTGTTTTAGTCCAGGTTTTCCAATCCATCGCCTGTCAAAACTAAAACCCGCTCGTCTTTTGACTTCGTATTCCTTCATTTTTATTAATATTGGTCTATGGTCGGATCCAATCATTTGTAAATAATCGGTTTGTGAATTTGGCCGTACCGAATGCCAATCTTCATTACCGAAAGCCTTGTCTAATTTACATCTTATAATTTGGTTGCTGCGGACTCCCCTAAATGACCAAGTGTCACCCGTACATGGAAATTCAATGAAATCGCAATTAGCTAGCATAGTGTTAAAAGGAACAAAAGAATTGAAACTCTGCATCCGACCTCCTTGCTTTTCATGATGACCAGAAATCTCATTAAAATCTCCTGCAGCTAACCAGGGGCCTGATCGAGAGACACCATATCTTGTTAACCGCTCCCAAACTTGCTCTCTCAAATGAAAAATTGGTTCACCGTAAACAAATGTAATATGAGATGGAATCCCTTGAATATCTAATGATATATCGATTAAATTCTTGCTCTTGAAATTTAGAGTAACATTATAATGATCATTGAACATGAGGGCTAAACCACCACTTGGACCTATGGGCTCCACCGTAATAATATGATCGAATGATAGCTCTTTCGCCAAGTTAGTTATGTAGTCGAAGTTCCTTTTTGTTTCCATGAGAAAAAGAAAATCCATTTTCTTTGTTTTATTAATGTCTTTTAAAAAAATTAAAGAGATGAGATTAGCAATCCCTTGGCAATTCCATGAAAGAACTGATAACATTAAAAACTGGAAAAATAAATCAAAGCGATCGATGCCGTTGGACGAAAAGTAGCTTCATCATCCGAGTTCTTGCTTCCTTTCACTGCCTTTGTACCTTTGTCCATCTTCTTGGGACCATTCTCAAGAGAGTTAACAAGGTTTTGTTTCTTTGAGTTGACTCCTCGGATAGTACCTGAAATGTTTTGACCTTTTTAGGCATATCTTGACATGAAGTGTTTGAGACCTCACCGTGTACAACTTTGAGAGCATGAAAAGGAGGTCTAGCTCTCTTGTTCAACTTTTCAATTGTTGCTAACATCTACTCTTTCTCCTCCGGTGTGATCATCCTATATTCGTGTCATTTTGTTACTTCATAAACCGACATCAAAGGATCTTTGTCTTGGTTTTCAGCAGCCTTGTCAACCATTAGGAGGTCACTGTTCATCAGATCTGAAACTTCAGTCTGAGAAACTTGCTTTGCTTGTAAATCCTGCAAAATAGGCACCACACTAGAGTTTAAAACCTTTGGTATCTCCGATTTTACCTCATTTTCCCTTGCTGAGTCGTTGTTTAGTTTCGACTTTTTAGATGAGGACTGAGCTGCCTCCACATCTTCTTGCTGAGTAGTCAGACCTGCAGTTTGCTGAAAATTGGCTGCAGCAACATCATCTTGACGTTTGTGATTTTTAGATAGAGCATTTGAAAGAGAATCAACATCCTTACTCTGGCTCTTTTCTTGTTTAGAGGCAGGTTTTTGAACATACTTCAGGTCCCTCTTCATGTTGTTGAAGTTCAATCCATATTGATTGAAGTTCCTTGTTCTTGTGCTTCTTTCACCACGCTGAGGAAGGTCAGGTCTTGGATTATTCAGAAGTGCACCCTTGAAGCTTTGGTTCCGGTCGGACCCTCTATCATACCGCTCTTGTCTATCTCCATCTATCTTTCTTTGTTCATGAACTGCCAGTCTCTTACATCTAGAGACATCATGGTTTATGTAGTTACAATAACTACATATCCCCACCAGATTCTCATATTTAATTCGAACCACAGTCTCTTCTCCATCCTCTAATTCCACCGCTGTTTTTAAGACAATTTCTTTCATCACATTCACTTCCACCAACACCTTTGATTCAGCCACATTGATCTTGATCACTTTACCTAACTATTCCCCAATTGCTTGATAAATAAACTCAGCCGCATACTCTGCGGGTACATTTGAGATTGTAACCCAGAGAAACAGAGATGAAGGATAGTCTTCTGGTGCTTTAAGGATCCACTTGTCGAGTATTATCATCCACCCATCAAAGTGGGTTGATCCATAGCTTAGTACTTCCTCCATATCTTTGACATTCTAGAAGGTAAACTGAAATTTGCCAAATCCCAAATCTGTGCCTGTGACCTTATCTTCTAACCGCCAGATCCTTGGAAATCGCTGTAGCAAGGCCCCTACTTCTTGTTTCACCGGGTTTAGGCAACGACCTAACAACACTTTGGAACACTTTTCCAGAAGAGCACTGTTATCAAAGCGAGGAATTTTAATCTTCGGAATCATAGCTGTGGTAGAAACTGGTACATGCTTCTTTTTTGCATTTAGTTGAGCCATTTGGTATCTCATAAAAGTAAATGAGAAGGCAAACTTGTTAAAGAGACAATGATGGAAGTGCCTGCTTGTACACGTTAATTTATAGAGACTGTAGCTAGGTTTGTAAGTTCCTTGAAAACAATCTTTCCTAAACTTGAAATACTGTAATATATGGTTATAATTGCCTAAATCCTCTTCATAATAACACCATTAAAAAAGGCTTTCCTTAATATCATTAATGTAAGAGCTTGGAAATCTTGATCATACTCATTATTTTCTTGATTCACCCGAGTAATGCATCTGTAATACATAGAAGAAAGGAAAAAGATTAAAATCATTGGAATCTCCTTCTGATACTCAATTCTTTTTACAACATGACTTTTGAATTGAAATCTATGGAATATTTCCTAAGGTTGGACCTGCTTAAACATGGAAAGATCATAAAAGTGCACTCTAGAAATTCCTGAAGTTGGTTTTGACCAAAAAGAAAGTCTGATGTATCGGAATAAGCTTTGGCCAAAAATACCTTGATGCCTGATAGATAATTCTGACTCTAGTTACTTATCTTTCTGTTTGGTAGAGTAGAATTTGATCAAGTTTCTCGACATCAGAGTAAAATAAACGCCTTCGCTTCTGTGTACTTGTGAATACTTGTGAACAAAGATGATCGTGGTACCCATAAATTCTTTGGATATAAAATAAGCTTCTATGAACTAGAGCTTTAGTCCGGTTTGAAACATGAGAATCTTGAAAATCCTTAACACTCTTGACCATAAGGTTCCTTGAAAATCTGGAAACAGAGATCCACTCAAAACACTTTGATTTCGATTAACAAAAACAAGAGATTTAAATGAAACCCCATGAATCTGTGAGATAGATAACTTATCTTCTGTTTCTTTTCCTTTCATTCCATATGTAAGAATGTAATCGAAATTTTCGGATCTCAAAAAGGGTTTGAAAAGAGGACTTGAATTGACAAGCGTAAGCTTACTGTTCCTGAAATTCTTCTGATTTGGCTGTCGATTTTGCAGTTCTTCGGTTGAAAGACTTGATGATTCTTGGTTCCTCAATGGTAAATTGCCCATGGTAAACTTCGAAACGAGATCCAAAAATATCCTCTCTCCTTTTGCCTTCTGGAAATTCACCTTTGGATTGAACGATGGGGATCTCCTTGTCACCGATCGTCGCCTCCTAGGTATCTGAAGCCTGTATTCACTTGATCTTTTTTCTCCGTGAACGGTGATGAATTTCTTGGGTCTTCGAATAACTTGAAATTGTTCTTTAGATCGCCTATTATCTTGTAAATCGGAACTTGTTATCACCATATTTTGAATCGAAATCGTCGGAACCTCCTTGGAGTTGGGCATAGCCCCCTGTCGCCATCTCTCTCTCTTTGATGTCTCTCCCTCTTGATTATCCAACAAATTTCTGAATACGTTTCATCTGTCATTTATTTTGGTTTGTTTCTTGCTTTCATTTGATTTATTTGTTTGGTTGATATTTTTATTGTTGAAATGTGAAATTTATTGATCAACAAAAGAAAATATTTACAAGTGTGAAGGGCGGACACTTAGGGGTGGGGTGTATTGAACCACAGATTTTAAAGGATTGTGAATGATTTAGATTTTATGAAATTTCAATGATTTTTATATCACTTCAAGAAAAACACACATTGTTAGCGCGAAAAATTTGCTATCATACATGTTATATATCATTTTCTCAAATGCTATGACATCAACAGCTATGGTAGGTCCGGCTTATATGATAACATTATTTGTCTATACTATGTTAAACAAGAAATTATAGCAATTATTAAGTGCTTTGATGTTGATTGTTATAGCGCTTATACTTTTTTATTAAACAATATGATAAGCCAATCAACGTGCTATAATAGTTCTACCTACAATAACATTTGTGTAACGCTGTACTATATTTCGTTACAACATTGAAATGTGCTGTATTACACTATGTGATAGCTAATAATCATTGCTATGATTTTACATTATAAGATTTTTTTTTTACCGTTATATATATATATATATATATATTCCAATACGCTATCTATTGATGTTATGTAATTGAATCCTGATGTGAAAAACTTAAATCGAATTAACTTGCAAAAGCAACATATTCATTCAACGCAACATAGGTTTGGTTCCATTACACAAGTCTATAACCCATTCAACCTACATGACAAAAGTCTGAATCCAAAATGTATAAGATAAATTATATTTAAGTTAGCTTAGTCAAGTAATTAGTACTAGGTAAACTGGACTAGAGTTCCTTCATTCCCTGCAACATTCAAAATGTATGTATGTATATTAGTTTGATAATCACCATCAAACATAAAACCAAAGCACAAACTTTAATAATAATAATAATAATAATAATAATAATAATAATAATAATAATAATAATAATAATA
>OVAX01001480.1:0-44254 GCA_900406405.1 Lepidium africanum | reverse complement strand
TCCAAAATAAATTTTATTTTATTTATTAAGAAAATTAAAATTTATATTCCGTCGGTTTCCGTTGGTAATATTACCGATGGAAACCGACGGATGTTTTCCGACAACAACGATGTCTCAGTTTATTCGTCGGTTAATTTATGACGATTTCTGACAGATTTTTCTCCGTCAGTATTTCGTCGGACATTTCCGACGGAACCTGACGGTTAATCCGTCGGAAATTGCCGACGGATTCCGACGGAAGAAAATTTCCGACGGATTCCGATGGAATTAGTTTTTCCGACCACGCCAAACCGACGGTTGTTTCCCGTTACTAAGCTGTCGGTAAAGGCTCTTTCCTACGGTAATCCGACGGTATTGGCCGTCGGAAAGAAGCCATTTTTCTTGTAGTGTATCTACCCTAACTTCAACTCTCGTTGGCTAGGGAAGGATAGCCCACTAAAAAGTCATTTGGAAATTTCATCGAAGACTTCTCGGAGATAAACTTCCTATCTTTGAAATCCAATTGATCAAGTTGAATCTAGCATTAAGAGCACTCTAAGTGAAGGAATCCATAGATCTATCAACTTAAACAAAAGATTCAATCATCAAATCCTAAGATATACCTAACCATCAACCTATCACTTCACTACTCACACATCACATATGAAGAAGAAAACAAGCAAAATAAAAAACATATACATAATGAAAGATTAAAGAGAAAAGATGAAAAAATCTCAATCGATATGAGATGCTGATCCAAAGATCATAATTTCCAAAAGAGTCTATCCCTTAAACATTAGACTTTTAATAGGTAAAAACAGAACCGGGTCGATCCGGGACAAACCGGGATGGACCATATAAAAAAAGTGTGTGCATCTTCTTCTCATTTTGGTGCTTCCTTACTTCAAGAGTTTGATCCCCAACTTTCTAATCTTCAAATGTTGGCTTCAATTCACCTAAAAGGACTTAAAAAGAAGGAAAATATGCTTATGTATGCTTCTAAGACTCTAGAATATGAGATATGCAAAATACTAATTAAAATGAGGTCAAATGAGTTACATGGCGAAAAATGATGCAAAATGCAAATAGAAACTAAGCTAATATTCACATATATGATATATCATGTTTCGCCATTCATAAAACTTTTGTTAAAAGTATTTCACCATTTGTATAAAGATAGAAATGCATAAAGCCTCATCTGATGTAACTTTCACATCTGTTAGAAGGTATGATTCATCTGAGTGACTAGGAGTTTCTAATCTTACAAATCTACGACTTAAACTTCAAAATAAGAGCTTTAACTCATAATTAAAAAATACTGGTTTCTCTCAACCTTAGTTATTGAGAAGGCCTCGAAATCTTTATTCAGTGACGCCAGCATCACTGGAAAAAGCGGTCTCCACCGGCGTTGGGAAATCTCTGCTTTGAAGCCTCGTTGTTTCTCTGTGTCTTTATCATCTTCTTTGTGTGTCTTTTCTTCTCTATGTGTTTCTTTCTCTCTGGTTGAAGCTTGGACGCGCGAAGACAACTTTCGAAACTCTGTACTCCGAGTACAAGATTATCTTCGACGGCATTATCACTTCCTTCCTCCGAGGCCAAAATCATCATCGACGGCATCATCTGAAGCACTTCACCTCGTCTCTCTGTTTCTCATGTGTTTTCCCACCTCTCCGAAGACTTTTTCTTATAGCTCACCGTAGAGGAGTCTAGGGCTTTCTCATCTCTTTCTTCCAACAGCCTTGGCTTGTCGAGAGTAAGAGCATCTCGGTGTGACTTTTCATCTCGATGCTCCTTGTCACCAGATCTAAATTTTGCAAAACCTGATTACACTCCTTCGTTTGATGAAGGCATCGACCAACCACGTGATCTTGAAGACGACACATCAAACGCATCCGGCGAGCAAGCTACGAACAATCACTACAAGAATACATGTAGTTTACAACTGCTATTTTCGTCCCTAATTCTTTGTAAATAGATTTTACAACGAATTAGGGACGAATCGAGTTTCGTCGTATTCTGATTGTCGTAACAGGGTTTTCATTATAAATTCGTTGGCAAATTTGCAAGACCCAGGATTCGTTGTAAATTTGACGTAAGTAGTTCGTCGTAAGAGCGTTGTAAACTTAAGGAGGAGAGAGAAGCGTTGTAATTTCATTGTGAAACAAACGACGTGAATTCGTCGTAAAACTAACGACGAATTAATTTTGTTTGTTTTACAACAAAATTACAACGTGATGTATTTTACAACGAATTAGGGACGATCAATTTTACAACGACTTAGAGACGTTGATTTACGTTGAATTAGGGACTAATTTTTCCAACGAATTCGGGACGAATACCATTTACGACTAATTAGGGACGAACTTGGATAATTTGATTTTTTTTAAAATAAAAATATTTATAAAATATTTAGAAAATGAATTCGGGACGAACTTGGATAATTTGATTTTTTAGAAAATGTTTAAAATTTAAAATTTGATTTTAAAATATTTAAATAGTTTTTACAAAATATTTAAAATACAAATATTCTTGTAAAATTTCATCAAACAAATACGTACTACGAGCTTCTTGCTCCTCAGCCACTCTTTGGTTTAAATTGACATCCTTCTAGGTCGAAGTCCAGATCTCGAGGGCTTGACGACTATGCTCCAATGCCTCCATCAGATGGGGATTGCCCGCAACCAAAATATCAAACATAGACTCCATTGCTGCAAACTGCTCAGCTGTCAATCGCTGTTGCTCAGCCGTAGATCGCTGTAGCTCTACTATTTCGTTACGCGAAGCTGTCAACTGAGTACGGAGAGAGCTTTCCCCCATCCAAGAAGAAGTGACTCTCGGGACATCTTGCGCGGATCCTACTCCAAGAATCAGTCATTTCTTTCTCGGAGCAATCTGGTAAAAACGTTAATCATGTTAGTACTAATAATATTACCTATAATTAATTAAACATTGAAATTAAATACTTAATAATATATGTTAACTAATTACCTGTTTATAAATTGTGTCTACTTCTGAAGTAGTCACTTCCACAGGAGTACCATCAGGGATTTCCTGGGAAAGCTGAGTCTGACGCTCCTGAACGGCAGCTACAACCTCGTTGTGTAGCCTCTCAGATCTAGCATCGAAAAAAATCCAGACTTAGTCTCATGAGTCCGCTTGAACAAATCCGCAAGAGAAGGAACATGTCCTAACTCTTCAGCCTAAAAATTGTAATACTTAGTTAAATTTTTAATTAATTAATAATTAAATGAACTAAATATTTTAATTTAAAATAAACCAAGTTACCATCTGTAGAGCGACTCTGCCAAAAGGAATCTGCCCAGCAGTGCGAGGCATAGCGAGCAGCAAACCGTCTGGACCAACCGTGTTCCGAGAAGCTATTCACTAAGCAGCTTTCTTCAGGAATTGGGGTCTCCCCAAAAATTCTTCAACCCCTCCCAAACTGCGTTTGTCATAAAGCTAGGTTTGCCATCATATCCTTTCACCTCCCAATCTGTCTTCCAATCACAGACAGTGTTAGAAAACCGCTTCATGGATTTCTTGTTGAACTCATGCTTGACGGTCTCGTTGATGGAGACATCCCAGTTCCAGCGTTGCTGTTAAAAAATAGGATTTAGTATTAAGTAATTAAATAAGTTAATTAAATAAAAAGAAATAACTAAAATTAATAAAAAATAATTACCGCGAAAATCTTAAACCACGTTACGCGAATGTAATGTGGTGTCGATGTCCAATTAGGGGTCGCCTCAACAAAAAAACTCTTGATGCAATCCGTAATGCTTTGCCCCAGTTTGCTATCCACACCAAATCTGAATTTTATAAAAAAATTTTAATTAGTAAATATATAATTTAAAGTAATTTTAATTTTAAACTTTTAAATTTAATAAATAAAATTAATACTAATAGATAACTTACCAATAAGTACCAGTAGGTCGATCGATATGCAATACCTGTAATTTCCCGCAATTTGCATGCACGAGAATATCCTCCACCCTATACTGCGCATAGGGTGCATCTGGTGGTACCATAAGATCCGGATGAATAGCTCCAGGAACCGGTGTAGGGTCGACATGCTCATCTGGTTGCGGCTCCAGTCGTGACTGTGATTGAGGAGGGACAGTTTGTGACTATGTCTCCGGTAACGCTGAAGAAGTCGATGCTCTAGAAGAGCCCGACGACGAAGAAGTACCCTGAATAAAGTCATTGTAGTTAACACGACGTGTATGCTTACGGGGAGCCATAGATAAATCTACAATAATAAGAAAATTAATCAATTAATAATCTACATTTATAGGAAAATCTTAATTCTATTCTAAAATCTAAATTCCATCCTAATTACTAAATCCCATCTATCCTAATTCCATACATCCTAATTCACTAAAACTAGAAAGAATTTCTAGAGAGAAGGTAGAGAGAATACCTTAGAGAGAAAAAGTGAGAAGAAGAATTGGCAACTGATTTGCAAAATCCGTTTGCATATATATAGAGTTTTGTTTCTTCATAAACGCGTTGTCAGTTTACAACCTGTTTACGACAAATTCGTCATAACGGCGTCGTTTACGCCGAATTCGTTGTAAAGGCATTGTAAACTGACTTCGTTGTAACGACGTCATTAAGTGACAACGCGTATATGATGAATACTGTTACAACGCGGTAACATCTAATTCAACCGCTGTCACTTAACGACGAAGTCCATTAAGCACGTGTTTATAGTGATTTATTATAGTAAATCAAAATAATAATTACGTTTGAATTCTAATTNTAGTGATTTATTATAGTAAATCAAAATAATAATTACGTTTGAATTCTAATTCTTATAAGTTCGAATTATAATACAATGTTGAAATTGATCTTGAATGCTTTCCAACATATATATATATATATATATATATATAATGATATGAATTATTATCCTCGTGGAGAAAAGAACAATACGATTAAAAACTTCTTGATACGTTACTTGATCCATTTAATTTGTCATACTTAATACATTAAAAAAACGTTATCATACATGTGAGGCACGATCAATCAGATCCTTCATCATTACTATCATCTCCACTACTATGATCATCACTTTCATCAAATTCATCACGATCCTCGTTGTCATCATCATCGGGGAGATCTTCGTATTCTCGATTTTGCAGATCAATTAGTACAACTTGCTCTGTAGCTTGATCGGGTGCATGTATATCCGTACATAATTCTTCTTGAAAGGGTAAATCTCCATCTCCAATAATTCGACCACGGGGAATGATATTAGTAGCCGATAACCAATTGATTCCGGATTCTTTGATCGTAGGATATGGAATTAAGCTAACTTGCTTTGCTTGTGATGCTAAGATGAAATGCTCAAATTTGTTGTATCTTCTCCTTGCGTTTACATCCACAACTCCAAATTTGTTGCATCGAACTCCTCTGTTAACTACGGGATCAAACTAGTCACATTTGAAGAGCACGCATTTCAGCCCAATTAATCCGTCAAATTCTACTTCAATAATTTCTTGCAAGATCCCATAGAAATATGTTTCACCTTTCACACATACTCCCCAATTGGTGGTTGCTCACCTTTTACCGTATTCAAAGGTATGAAATGTGTATCCTCTGGTGAAATACATGGGTGCCGTTATTATCTTAGCAATTGGACCTTGAATCAAATCATGAAACCATGGTGGATAAAATAGATCATCATAGTCAAGCTGCATACACGGTTAAATTAAACATAATTTATTTCTTATACTAAATATTAGTTATAAATTAATTAGAATTCTCATAATTAAATAGTTAATTCTCACATCCCCCTTCAACCAAAGTGCAAAATGCATATCTTTCCGTTTAAATACTTCAGCCTCTGAAATTTCTTCAATAGTTTCTTTTACCTGACTTACAAAGAAACCAAACATATAGATATATGTTAATTAAGTAAGAGTAGATACATAAATTAAATATATACAATTAATTTACATAATATAACTTTCAAACGGGAGCACTTCAGTACAATTCAGAAGTATATATGTGTGTGCCGCGTGACGGTCTTCAGGACTACTCCACCAAACTTCTTTCAATTTTCCACTGAGACGACCAATAGGGGAGAAGATATCAGGAACTCCTTCTACTGCATAAGTTGGGGCCACTCCACCATCATCGTATTTCCTAGGTGCTCTTTTTCGTGTGTGAACGGTGGGTGCAAAGTAATACGATGTGAAGTGAGAGGTTTCTTCTGTCAGACTACCAGCGACGATTAACCACTTTTGCTAGATTCTTTGCTTTTCCTTTCAAATTTTTCATAAACTACTCAAATGGGTACATCCATCGAAAATGAATAGGTCCAACAAGTAATGCTTCATGAGTCAGGTGCACTGGGAGACATTCCCCAACATCAAAGAATGAAGGAGGGAATATCTTCTCTAAGTTGCACAACAAGATCAGAATATTCGCTGAAAGTTGTTCCAAACCTTCTTCTGTGAGTGTTCGTGCACTCAAATCTCGAAAAAGGCCCCAATACCTACAGTATATAAAGCACATACAAAAGTGATATATATTCATTACTTAATTAGGTTAAAATAATTATGTGCAAGTGCTTCATGTACATTTTTTTGGAAGTAACTCGGCCAAAGCAAATGGTAATAGCCGCTGCATAAACTCATGACAGCCATGACTCTTCATCCCTATAAATTTTTGCCCTTGCTCAACACATCAGGAGAGATTCAAAACATATCCATCAAGAAACTTCACTTCTGATGACACCACACTGAATAAAGCTGTTTTCGCTTCTGATGACAACCTAATTATGGGAACTGGAATTTTCGCCATCGTTTTTGATATGCAACTCACTTCTAGCACAAACAGCTGGCAAGTCTAACTGTGACTTTTTGTTATCTTTAGTCATTCCTGCTACGTTGAGTATTGTATGCATGATATTCTCAAAAAAGTTCTTCTGGATATGCATAACATCCAAAATATGTTGAATCAGCAAATCTTTCCAATATATCAGCTCCTAAAAATATACTATTTTTATGCCAGTTGTGATGCTGTCCATAATAGTCCGGCATATAACTTAGAACATGCCAATTACCCCCTCGGGGAATAGTTTCTAGAGCACCATAATAATCAATTTCTGCTTCAATTTGTTCCCCGGATAGATATGGTGGTGGGGGATCCCGTACCTTTACTTTACTCTTGAACAAGGTCGTGTTTCGTTGGTACGGATAGTTCAATGAAAGAAACCAGTGATGACAATCAAACCAACACATCTTCCTCCCATACTTCAGTTGAAATGCATCTGCCCTCCCACGACAATAAGGACAAGCCAATCTCCCATGCGTTGTCCACCCTGATAACATTATGTAGGCAGGGAAGTCACTTATTGTCCACATAAGCACCACCTTCATCCTAAAATTTGTTTGGGATGAGCAATCATATGCTCAAACACCATGAGTCGATAACTCTTTTAGCTCGTGAATTAAAGGTTGCAGAAATACGATAACCGTTTTGGATGCTTAGGACCAGGAACTAGAATACTTAGGAATAAAAATTCTTTTTCCATGCACATCCCTAAAGGAAGGTTATAAGCCGTAAGGATTATTGGCCACAAAGAATATTGTCCACCAAACATTCCAAACGGACTAAAACCATTAGTGCATAGAGCAAGATAAACATTCCTAATATTTCTAGCAAAATCTCTGTGTACCGTATTGAAATGTTTCTAGGCCTTTGCATCTGAAGGATGATTGATCACTCCATCCATCTGTGAATGCTCTGCATGCCATCTCATCGCAACTGCTGTCCTTTCAGACTAATATAATCTCTTTAATCTGTCTGTTATTGGTAAGTACCACATCCGCTGATACGGTACCTTCTTCCGCCCACTCCCTTGTGGCTTATATCTCAGCTTCTTATAAAATCGACATTCCTGTAACTGATAATCATCTTTCCAATATATCATACAATTTTCGATGAAAACATCTATCATCTCACAAGGCAAACCAAGACTAAACACCAATTTCTGAATCTCGTAATATGATTCGGCAGACACATTGTCTTTTGGCAAATACTTTTTGAAGAATTCAGTCCATATATTCATGCATATTTGAGATAAATTACAATCTGTTTTAATGTTCATCATCCTAGCTGCCAGTGACAATTTAGACAGACCTTCTTTACATCCCTCGTAGATAGGCTGGTTTGCAGCATCTAAGATGGCATAAAAACTTTTTGCATCTAAGTTAGGTGCCTCAGCAACTACTGGTTTGTTATTAGTTTCTTGAAATGCATATGTGTTTATCTCATGCATCCTATCATGCTCTACAACCCCATGAACCTCATTCTGATAACCAACATAATGCAAATTACTCAATTCAGCTAGATTAACTCCAACATTATTATAATTACTACTACTTGCTTCATTATTCCCACCACCACTATAACCTTCCCCATGGTGAAACCAAATGTAATAATGTGGTGTAAACCCCCTATTTTAATAGATGGTTCCAAACAATTTCTACTCGGACAAATTTTGTATTTTTGTAATTCCAACAAGGACAAAACATATTACCTGATTCAAGCGTGATTTTAGTTTGACTGGCTTGGTGCATCAATATTTGAACCCCGTTCATAAACTCCTTTGTCATGATTCCAGTAGCATCTCTATGCATATACATCCACTTCCGTTGCTCGTATATATCACCACCAAAATACATTTTTTTAGCTTTTTTTTTTCAAAAGTGTTTTTGTTTTTTATTTGTGTTGTGTTGTGAATTATGAAGAGAGAGACCTCCACCTTATATAGAAAAAAACTTAACAATGATTTTACAACATTAAAACAAATACGAGTAATTTACAACGTATGTAACTAACTACAAATACCTAATTTCACATTTCATCTTGAAATCGTTGTAAAGAGAATTCGTCGTAAACAACTTGCAAAGTAAAGACATTTTTGCAATGAAGACAAATATTTCGAGACGTTTTTACGACATATTTTAGATTTGTAAAAAAACAATTATGTATCACGAAAAACGTGTTTACCAAATTTCCAAATTCGTCTTTAAATCATTTTAAATAAACTTCATCGATAGCGTGTTGCAAATTGGGGACGTATTTACAACGAATCAGTTCAAACATCTTAATACGTTGTAAATTCATCGTAAAATACCAACGTTTTTACAATGAAATTTTTCGTTGTAAATTTACAACACCTTTACAACGAATCTACATTTCTTCGTAAAGATGTTGGCAAAACGTTCCTAATCTATGACATCCCTAAAACGTCGTAAAAGAGCGTTGTTAAATTAATGTTTTCTTGTAGTGCATGACATCACCAATATGAACCAGCTTCCAAGGACAAGATCAAGAGTTAAAAGACTTAGGGAAATGTTCATAGGATCAGTTCAAAGCTTCATGGATTAAATCATTAAAGAAGAACCAAGCTCAATACCTGCATGCCAAGTGAAGCCATTTGAAGACCAGATTTTGTTGTTCTCAATTCAGGCCCAATTTGACTCTACCTAAACTCTCACGAGAAGCACCAAGACAATATAAGGTATGTATTTGAATTATATATGCTGGTTTGTTCATTTTGCAGGTTTATTTTATAGTTAAGTTGTTTTATTTTCTAGTTTATTTGATAGCCGTTTGTGGCTTTGGTCATTTTCGTAATTTTAGTAGTCTATGTAATAGGGTTTTCGACCCTTGAAAATCAAGCTGCACGAGCCATTTATAAGGTTCCTTAGCAGTTATGTAAGTTTTACCAATTATCAATAAAGATTGTATTTTTTTCTTTTCATAAGAAACCGAACCTTGAGATTTCTAATTTTCTTGTGAGTCATATCAAGAGACCTTAGAAATAGACTTATCACAAGCTCATCGTCACTGGTGTGGCATCATTCACTCCATCCTCAATCCACGTTTTCATCCACTGTCTAATTCAAGGAGAGACCTTAGTCTCTTTGATTAGATTCATCATCACCATCGATCATCAATTGCTTAGAAGGGAGAGACCTTAATCCAACTTCTGAGTCTATTCTTAGTCTCTTATAAGATCGACCCCCTTGATCTTACATCACCATTGCTCTAGCTTATCTTCTCGGAGGTGCTTGGATATGTTCAAAGTCATGTCTCCTCTGGAGAAGTTCGTCACATACCTGATCTGTGACATCTTTGGCATCTCGGTGGCGCTGGTGATGACCTCCAGCTACTTTTCGGTGAACCTCCCTTCTATGATGGCGCCGAAGAACCCATATCTAGAGTTTGGTTTGACTGGCCTACAACTCTCTTCCCTGATGGATATGTGTTTGGGCCTAGTTATTGGGCTTATCTTTGGTTAAATTATCTACATGCTTTCTCTTCAACTACACATTAAAATTGGGCGTATAAGGACATGGGCCTTTTAGTGGGTAGTAAACAAGTGATGTTAGATATTATATGATAGCTAGATCTTCGATTAGGCTTTATTCATCTAGCAAGGATTTAGTTATTAATCTCTCATTCTATTGGGAGAGAGCACCATACCAGCTATGTTGGGTTATGGCTTCATTAAAGCTCATTACCTTCGAGTAGAGCTCACGTTTATGTTTGACTGCCTTCATGGGGAAGGAACTAGGAGTAATTTCGAATTCTTTGAGAATTGTAGCTCCACCATGTAGAACCTTAAGAATATGCAAACAAGGATTAAAGAAATAACTCTCATTTATTAGTTTAGGAAACTTAATGCAAAACCTAAACTCTCAATCATAAACCCTTAAGTTATGATATACGATGGCATCTCCTTTTATATGCTAGATAAGTTCTTATTACAATTAGGAAAACTTATATTTTAGATAACTCCTCAAATATCTCATAAATCTTATCTAACCTAACTACCTAACTTGCTTAACAAGTCTTTGACATTAAGCTTAATCTAACATTGTCCCCTTTAACTCCAATGTAGTCTCTAATTTTTTTTGAACTTGATTCTTCCAAGAGCCTTAGTTAGAATGTCTGCCTTTTGCATGTTTCCGGGAACATGTTCAACTTCAATTTGTCCATTCTCAACACATTCTCTTATGAAGTGATACCTCGTATGAATATGTTTGCTTCTACCATGGAACACCAGATTTTTAGTGAGTGAAATGACTGATTTGTTGTCAATGCAAATCGTCGTATTTTCACTAGTTAAACCCATTATTTCACCAAGTAATTCTTGAAACCAAATAGCTTGTCTTGCTGCTTCTGTTCCAGCCATAAATTCAGCCTCACAAGAAGATAAAGCCACGGTATCTTACTTTTGTGAACACTAAGTTATTGGACTATCTCCAAGATAGAAGATGTATCCGGTAGTACTTCTCCCATCGTCAGGATCAACATTATAGCTACTATCACTATAGCCAATAAGTCTTGGTATCTTCGTGGTCGATTTCGTGAATATTAAACCAAGAGTCGTCGTACCTGTCAAGTATCTTAAACATTGTTTTATGGCAGCTCCATGTGACTCTCTTGTACTATGCATATACCGGCTCAACACACCAACACTATATGAAAAATATGGTTGTGTATGTAACTAATATCAAAGACACCCAATTTGTTTTCAAAAATTTGTAGCATCAATCTCTTTCTCCTCCTCTGATTTTGATAGCTTTAATCCCGAGTACATTGGTGTATGAACTAGATTGCAACTATTCATCCCTGAATCTTCAAGTATCTTAAGTGCATACCTCTTTTGAGTTAACGCGATCCCATCTTTGAATTGAGACACTTCGATTCCGAAATAATATGTCAATGACCCAAGATCACTCATCTTGAACTTAGTAGACATCTCTTTCTTAAACTCATCGATCATTCTTCTATTAGATCCGGTGACAAATAGATCATCCACATATACGGCTATAAGCAAACAATCTTGTGTCATTACCTTTCGATAAACTAATGGTTCTTTGTTACACTTCTCGAAGTCTAGCTCCTTAAATACTTGATCGAGTTTTATGTTCCAAGCTCTTGGTGCTTGCTTTAAACCGTACAAAGCCTTCTTGAGTTTATAAACCTTATGCTCAGTTCCTTTTACCTCAAATCCCTCAGGTTGAGTTACATAAACGGTTTCCTTTAGATGTCCATTAAGAAAAGCTGTTTTGACAACGAGATGATGAATCTCTCATCCATAAGAAGCAGCTAGATTAACAAGAAGTCGAATCGTCTCTAACCTTGCAACTGGAGCAAAAACTTCGTAAGCTATCCCATGTTTTTGTACATACCCCTTTGCAACAAGTCAAGCCTTATACTTGTGTATGCTTTCATCCGAGTTTCGCTTAATCTTGAAAACCCTCTTGAGTCCAATCGGTTTTATTCCTTTCGGTAGATCTTCAAGATCCCATGTCTAATTCTTGATAATGGAGTCAATCTTATCTTCACATGCAAGAATCCATACTTTCAAAGTTTTAGCTTCATCAAAATTTTTTGGTTCTTCGTTCAAGCATAACAATAACAATAACTTTACTCCTTCTTCCACCGCAAACAAGACATAGACTTCTAGATACTTAGGTTTAGAAACTTGTCTTTGATTCCTTTGTCCGTTTGGAGTATTGTTATTGTTTTTCTCAACACTCTCGACAACATCATCAAGTGAATCATCGGATTCTTGTTGCAAATCTTGATTACTTACGCCCAAAGTTTCATTGCTTTCTTGTGAAGAAACTTCTCATGAAACAACTTCTCCCTCTTTGTTTCTTGATTCTTGAGATACTTGATTTTTGAAGCCTCCAATCTCTACTTGAAAATCGTGACTCATGCTTGTATCACTAGTAATCCAATTCCAGCCCTTATGTTCATCAAATATCACATCTCGAATTACTATTATCTTTCGAGTTGGCGGTCTAGTAGTCGATAAGCTTTTGATCTCGGCTCAGTTCCAAGATGAATCAACATTCTAAATCGATCATCTAGTTTCCTCAAGTGTGGTCCATCAGCTTTGGCATAGCAAATACACCCCAAAACTCGGACATGACTAACATTCGGTGTTTTTTCCTTCAAGGCCTTTATAGATATACGATTGATGAGATACGTTGAATGTCATACTCCTTCATCCCACAAACAGTTTGGTACACGTATATGCTTCATAATGCCTCTAGTCATCTCCATCAAAGTACAATTCCTCCTCTCCACTACTCCGTTTTGTTGAGGAGTACATGGTGCAGTTAGGTGTCTTATGATGCCGTTTTGTTCACAAAACAAAGTGAACTCTTGTGACACAAATTCTCCTCCTCTATCACTGCGGAAAACTTGTATCTTCTTCTTAGTTTCGTGTTCGACCATGTTTTTAAACAACTTAAACTTTTTTAGTGCATCACTTTTCTCTTTCAACAGTATAGTCCACATATATCTTGTTCGGTCATCAACAAGAACAAAAATATAATGATTTCCAGCCGCTGTCGATGGTGAAATTGGACCACAAAGGTTACATGGACGAGTTCAAGGTTATTCTTTCCACAAAAAATTGTAGCTTGTGGAAACACTCTTGTAGTTTGCTTGCCAAGTAAACATGATCCCCAAACTTCTTTCTCAATACTAATCTTCAGTATCCCTTTAATAAATCCATCATTTACCGTTCGCTTCATTGTGATAAGATTTATGTGCCCTAACCTTGAATGCCACTTACTAGATTCACTTAACCTAGAAAGATGAAGTTGAGTGATGTCTTTTATATCCATTTGTACCTTGTACAAACGATTTCTCGATTATTTTGTCTTAATAATCAATTTGCTTTTGAGATCATGCATTATAAGATAGTCTCCTTTCATCCTTACATCGCAGCCCTCCTCCGCGGCTTGACCAAGGCTTATGATATTGCTTTTCAAATCTGGAATATAGTAGACATCCTTCATCTCCTTCTCGTTTCCATTACCATCAACAAAGGATATCACTCATTTCCCATGTCTATTCGAGAATCGACTCCAAAATGCACCTTCCCAGTTATCTTTTAATCAAGATCTACGAAATACCTCCTATCCCTAGTCATATTATTACTAGATCCATTGTCTAGGTACCAAGTATTTCCTTCATTATTCTCGAATTTATTTGGTAAAACCTTATATTCGTTAAGAAACACAACTTCATGTAGCAACAAGTCATCTCCCTCTTGTGTTTCTTCTTCATTGACATCTTCTTGTGTCTCTTGGAGCTTAAGTAATCTATCTGGACACTTAGATGCAAAGTGCCTGTATTTGTCACAATGGTAACAAATCACTTTAGAGATATCGAAATCTCCTCTTCCACGACCTATCCCTCTTGAGCCTCCACGTCCTCCACTTCCTCTCCCTCTTGATCCTTCACTCGAGTTTCTTGTTTGATTTAGTGACTCTAAATACATCAATTGCTTGTGATCGTCTTGTGCTTCTTCTTCTTCGAGAATTCTCTCTTCGTAGGCTTTTAGACGACCTACTACATCCTCAAAGCATGCAGTTTGAAGATCGAGAAGTTGCTCAAGAGATGCAACTATATGGATATATTTCTTTCTAGGAAGACACTTAAGAAACTTCTTCACCATCTTAGTTTCTTCGATCATTTCACCGAGAGAGGAAGATTTTGATGCATTAGCCGATAATTTCCCAACAAATTCGTCTATTGTATCAGTTTCTTTCATCTTGAGACAATCAAACTCGAACATCAAGATTTGTAACCTTGCCTCTTTAACTCGTTCTGCCCCTAGGTTTCGAGTTTTAATCTCATCGCAAACTTTCTTTGTCGTGGTTAGTTCACCAACTTGTCGAATGAGATTCTCCGGTATAAATTGAAAAATAAGTGCCATCGCCAATTATTTTTCTTCTTGTCATCGATTTCAGCGTCAACTACCTCCCACACTTCATGTACATTAAGACATAACCTTATCCTTATGGACCAAACCGTGTAATTTGTAGCTGTAAACATCGAACATGTGATAGAAGACGAGCTTGCACCTCCCTTGTTTTTCGCCGCAGTCACAATAGCATGATCATCCCGCATCGTTTTATCCTCATGATGAACAACATCTTGTAATCGATCCCTCTTTCTTCCTTATTGCTCTGATACCAATTGTAAAACCTTAAGAATATGCAAACAAGGATTAAAGAAATAACTCTTCTTTATTAGTTTAGGAAACTCAATGCAAAACCTAAACTCTCAATCATAAACCTTTTAAGTTATGCCACACATTGGCATCTCTTTTTATAGGCTAGATAAGTTCTTATTAAAATTATGAAAACATATATTTTAGATAATTCCTAAAATATCTCATAAATCTTATCTAACCTAACTTGTTCAACAAGTCTTTGACATTAAGCTTAATCTAACACACCATTTATCCATGGTTCCTAGTATGTTTGAGTTCTCTCCACCTGGATAATTATTTGTGTTTATACTATTTTCAGATGTGTTGTAATCTGCTTCTTGAATTGCTGTAACCTTTATTGTTTAATCTAATGGAAGCAACTTTTACTGACAAAAAAAAACCTCAAAATAGAATCTAGAAAATACACATGATCTTAACAAAATTGATACGTCTTTGTTAGTGACTCAGTCTCATACACTTACTTTCAAGAAAACTTTATATATAATCCCTATATATTGTCAGCTAATACAAACATGGTATGATTTAGCGTACAAGGCAACATGCATTACAAGAGGAAAAAAAGGTCAATTCGACATGGAATAATTTGTCTGGAATAAGCTCTTTTGAGCGAACTTTGATAGATGAAGAACATCGAGTCTAAAACATCAGACATGGGAAACTGTCTGAAAAGGGTCGACAATTTTAGACAACATCCCACGCCAGTCAACTACCTATTCTCTCAATCTATTGTTGATATGCATCATATATAAATAGATTTTCATATATATTTTGATTATTTTTATATCACTTAGGAGTTATATTCATTCATTTTTGTGTAAGTTTTCTTTGGTTTTGTATTTAAGAATTTAGATAGACCGAGTCGCGTAAATGCTCGTTTTGAGTCAATTTAGGTGATTTAGAGGTATTTATGGAGGATTGGAGACTTGGAGATGTATATACAGGCAAAGAGATGAAGTTAAATGCATCAAACCAACAAGAAAAGTTGGTTGTTGAGAAACTTGACAATTTGGGTTGTCACAAAGCCTTTGGTGAAGAACCACCACTACGTACCTGATATTGGTGATCAATTAAGCCTTAACATGAACTTAATTTGATGCAATTTGGACACAAGATAGCCAAAAGAGTTAGCTTTCATTTGGTGGTGGTTTGAAGGCGTTTGGACAAGCGGTTGGGAAGATATGGCGAATTTACTCAAAATAGGTCATTTTGCCGCAAAAGTTTTGAGAATTCTTGTGCACTTGGTCGTGGAAAGTAGTCGAGAAAATTACACAAAATAAAATTCTTGACCCTATGCTCATGAAACCCAATCGAGAATCTTGGCCAGACAAGTTTCTTTATTTGGTTTGACGCGGTTTGTCTTGGACCGGTCGAGCCGATTATGTTTTTAACACATTAAAACTATGTTTAGGGTTTTTTGAGACATCTTTTAATAATTCTTTCAGTTCCTTGAGTAGCCACTTGAGAGGAGAGGGAGAATTGTTGGAGATCCTTTTGGGGATGATGATCTTTGGATCATCATCTCCCATCTATTAAGATTTGTTCATCCTTTCTCTTATTTCTTTCATTATGTTTGTCTTTGCATCTTTTGTTTTGAGCATCTTAGTTATATGTGAGTAGTTTATTGAATGGTTGATGGCTTGGTAGATCTAGGGTTAGATGATTGCTTTTTGATGCTTAGATTGTTAGATTTTTTCATATTAGGTGTTCTTAATGCTAGATTCTACTTGATCACTTGAAAATAGACGTTAGGACATTTTCCGCCCAGAAGGTGGTTGTGAAAATTCCTGACAGACTTTATATGAGTTTTTCCTCCCTAGCCATTGAGAGATGAAGTTAGGTTGAATATTAGACTTAATAAAATTTTGTTTAATGAGAGTTTACGTCAATTTATTGATTAGTATAGAGGCCAATGCCATGAGAGTGGATTAATCTAGAGTCGTATTTTGAAGGTACAATCACAAGTGAGAAAACATGGTTTCGGATTTAGCCTCCATGATGAAGGCTTATATAGAAGCTCAAGAGAGAGATGGCTTGAGACCCTACTAGTTATTATGGTGTAGAGAGTACATCCACTTATCAAGAAGAACTTCAATATAAAATTTTTTCTCAAGGAAACCAATATAGATATGGTGAGAGATGTTAATCTTGGGACATGGAGTACATATGAACATGAGGAAACTTATCCTTCCCCAATCTCTAATGAAGAAGAATTTCACAACTTGTTGAAGTTGATTTTGGAAGGACAAGAAAGGTATTACAAGACCACTTTGAGCAAGATTGATGATGTTGGGTTTGCTTTGGATCAAAACTTAAAGGATATGACCACTTATGAGAAGATGACGAATGAGATTATTGATAGTCACGAATGTAGCTCCATAGTTAATCCATCTACACTAACTAGAATTGAAGATCCGAGTACTTTCACTTTTCCTTGTAACATTGAGGAGAACGAGCATAAGTACTTGAGTTGAGAAATCATGGAGGAGTTGGTAAACTCTTTGGAGGAAGAGAGTAACGAAACCCAGCTCATGGATATTGAGACAAGTTCTAGCACTAGTGTAGATTCCAACATAATTGATAGGATACAATCCATGATTACCCTTTGAGTGAGCTTAAGGCATCAAAGGAAAATTTTAAGCAATTGCCAAAGAAGGATAAATTCCTACAAGAAGCTAAAGAGACAATGTGAGCGCGAGATGAACCCTATAAATAAGCTGATTGGCGTAAAATCTTTTATCGTTTTAGGCTAGTTGACTTTGGGAATCAAGCATATATTCGTAGTATTTCCAGTTCGTAGGCATAGTGCCAGTCTAAAAAAATAGTTGCACCTCGGCGACAGTAGAAGGGCCAACAATATGCCAATAATGTTTGAAGAAAGTGGCAGTATAACCATTGGGACCGCGAGCATGAGATGAGCCTATACTAAATAGGGCAAGGCATACCTCTTCTGTTGTGACCGGCTGTATAATTGACTTATTCATAGGCTCCGTAACGGAAGGAGGGATCGTATCCACCACGTGAGATGGGATGCGTGATTGAGTTGAATGTAAAAGCTCCGTAAAGTAACTCACTGCTTCTTGAGTTATTGCATTGTCACCATAAACATAACTACCATTTTGATATTGTATACAGATTAAAAGGTTTCGTGGTATGCAATTTTTTGTCGTAGCATGATAAAATCGTGTTTTACGGTTGCCTGTTTGTAGCCATCGAAACCGGCTTTTTTGGTACCAATATTGTTCTTTATCTTGGTAGGCTTGCCGTAAGTCACCATGAAGATTGTTAAGATATGTTGTTCTAGTAGTTGGATCCCCACATGCTTGGTCGAGAAGGGCCGTTAAGTCCTTAATTCTAAGAGCAAAATTAGGTAGATTAGACCGGCGCCATGATAATATTAGAGATCTACAACGAGTTAGCTTTGTCTATACAGATTCAGCACCATCATAGGTTGACTGTGAATTCCATCCATCATTAATAACGTCTCCGAAACCGGCGCGCTTACAGAGTCTGCCATCAAATCTAAAGAGCTTCCTACTTTGTGTCGCCGTATAACTGATTTTAACAATAGTTGGGCGATGATCCAATCCAGTAAATGGGAGATATATTGTTTCTGAAGCTGGAAACTCGGCTAGAAACTCCTGATTTCCAAATGTGCGATCAAGCCAACAATGTACTGTATGTGAATGTCTTATCCCAAACCAGTCTTGAATACCACATACAGAGACCATGTCACGAAATGCATTAAAAGTCCAATATCGGCGTGATGGTCCTCCTCATTTTTCACTTGGCTCTAATATGTCATTCAATTTGCCACAAAGTAGACATGGTCCTTGGCGCTTCATAGAGATGCGTTTTAATTTTCCCACAGATGAGTGAGTACGAAGTGTCTAATCGGATAGCAATATAAAAGGAAATACCAGCTTTATTTATTTCACAATCGATCAGACGTACATAACTTGACACAATTGAAATCGATACAGATTTCTTCTAAAGTAAAGCTAAGCCCCCACTTAATCCTACATGTGATACACAGTACATATTATCATAACCTAATAACACATCAACATCACGAACCATGACGTCGGAATTTTTGGTTTCTATTAGAAAGAGTATGTCCGGGGAATAGTCTTTAACTATGCTCTCAAAGCGTCGAAGTACCAGGAACCCCTTCAAACCCTGGTAGTTCTAGTATGATGTATTCATTCCCCTTACAGTGGCTTTTGGACCACCGTACCCTCACTGGTGTTTGTTATCGGAGTTGGCTCTCCATGAATCGGATCATGTCCCAGATTGGTAGTCACAAAAGGCTTAAATCAATTGATAACGCCCATGACGTTAAACTAGTGGCACGTGCGCTTAGCAAAGTTTTCCAAAGTATCATCACGTGTACGTATCGTATGGTCATCACAACGGACCAAGGACTGTGGCGGATTGTTATCATCATTCACGCGGGTAATCAACTTTCCTCTTACGACTCATCAGATTAGAGGATTCAGGAGCATTAAGGCCATTAGCACGAGGCGTCGCTTCAAAAGCATCAGGTAAAGGAGTGTCAACATCTGGCGCGTCGGATTCTCCATCAGCGTTGAATCACCACTGTCATTGTCTTCGTCATCATGATTGGTGGATTCCCTCGATAATAAAAGGTCAAAATGAAAGTCATCATGTGTCATCATACTGCAGTGACCACAAAAACTTTGAAGATTTTCAAAGCGAAGAGTCAAAGTATGCAATGCTTTGCCAAAGCGGAAGTTACGTTGAAAGCAGAGAAGATTGCGGGAATCCCAGAGGAGACAAACACGGACAAAGTCCACCATCACAATACCTTCACTGGCAAAATCAGTTTCCGGAAAGGTTTTGAGACATTGACCAATGTGACGGACCATACAAAGGGACATTACGCGAAGCGGGATGCCACGTATCTGGATCCAAAAGGGGATCATTATCGGATCTTCCAGTGTCAGATTTGGAGACCAACGATCCACATTCACCATCCAATCATTAAACGCCCACAGACCACGTTCAATGATTGAAGTCATCTTATCCTCAAAGCGGAAAACAAATTGCACCATTTTATTTTGTAACACAACTTGTGACCACATCAGAGGCGCCCAACAAACGCAGAGAAGTCATCATCCTACCACGAAGGTTCTATTTCCTTCGGTACATTGGCCTCACGATCAAGCTGTAGCGGGTGCCGGAGTAAGCATCTGCACACAAATCAAGAGGTAATTTGACCGTTTTGTCAATCACGTTCAATGATATCTCTTGTAATTGTCGTTTCAATCCTACCGCCATTGTTGGTAAAGGATACAAAAAATTTGTCTCTCGTGAACCATGAGACAAAACACAACAGGGGTTTAATAGAAAATTGGACAGAGCCGTTAGTCCACTTTCCTCTCCAGTAATAACCGCCAGATATTGGCAACTGACATCGACGGTTACCACGAAATTTGAAATCGAAATCGCAATAACCGTCATACATTCTCTCTTTAACTTCTCTCTGTCATATTCTGTTTTGTTTTTTTTTTCTTTAACTTCCGGTGTGAGATTTCTATTCAATGATAATTATCCTTTAAAAATTAAAATTACCTATGAAATGCTATAAAAAATAAAAAATATCCTATTTAAAAGTTTGTCTAAAAAAATTTAAATACGCATGAAGTCGTATTTTTCTCACACAACTAATTCGAGATCATTTTTATTTGAATATCTTTTGAGTTTTGAATTTCTATCACTTCTAGCTAACCAATCTGCTTTTTGGTTGAGAACTCTCGGGATTTGATAGAGAGCGAAGTTGGAGAAGAGTCTTCTTAGACGGTCAAAATCATCCATATACTGAGAAAACCAAGGCCATTCTTCTGGAGAAGTCACTATCTTCAAAATCTCTGCACAGTTTATTGCACACTGGACATCGCTAATCTCTAACTCTAACAGAGACTCCATAGCCCAAAGAAGCGCTTCAAATTCGGTATGGAGTGAGGATAGACAACGATAAACTCCATTAGCTCCCATTCTCACACCTCCCAGATGATCTGAAAAACAGAACCATCCCAGACCTGAAAAATACTCTGATTCCTTCCAGGACCCATCAATAAAACAGCGAAAGCCAGAAAAACTCTGGTCACCTATCGAAGGTTCAGAAACTTCCTTCCATAACTTATCTGGCTGAACCTGAGAAATTATATGAGATCTTTCTTTTTCCTTTTCCACTTAAACTAGGCACCATTCTTTGGCCTCCTCTTCAGCAAGTCGGAGAATATCTCTTAAATTTCTGTCCAAATTACCAAATATTCCAAACAATCCATGGATAAATATTAAACTCCTCAATATCCGGTAATCTCCAGAATAGATAGTCCAGGTTCGTAAAAACTGCCGACGTCGGGAAAACCCCTATCTTGAAGGGATATTAGATAGTGCCCAGGTTTGTAAGGCTGGGGGACACTCAAAAAGAGTATGGTTAATTGATTCCTTCGCTGCCCCACATCTTGAACATCGTGATTCACATATAATTCCTCTGTTAATTAGATTTTGCCTCACCGGAAGACAACCTGAAGCGATTTGCCAAAGAAAATGTTCTATTTTAGGCGGACAATCCTAATTCCAACCGTTACTCTGGATCTCTGAGACAAAAGATCCATAGTAAACGTCCTCTCTAACGCCTATTGAAGTCTCTACCTTATACCCAAATTTTACTGAGTATCTTCTTGATTTATTATAATACCAACCATAAGAATCTGGTTTCCGACATTTGGAAGTCTAATTCCTAAGATAAGAGGGACATCTCTAGGGTCAATCTATTGCTTGATGAGTGGAATTCGCCATGTCCCTGAGGAGTGGTCTATCAAATCCGCCACTGTGAGAGATCCGGGTATATAATTGGATTCCTTTCAATGGCAGGTCTTGGATACACACATGGAATCCAAGGATCATGCCATACCAAAGTGGATTGTCCATTGCCAATCCTTTTAATAAGACATTTTCTTACCAAGGCACGTGCCAAAATTATACTCCTCCACCCATATGAGGCAGAGTAGATTCGGTTGGGTATTAATGGATTAGAGTCTTTGAAGTATCTACCCCTAAAAATCCTTGAAAAAAGTGACTCCGGATAGTCTAAGAGTCGCCATAGTTGCTTAGCTAATAAAGCATAATTAAATTCCTCAATGGATCAAAAACCTAGACCACCTTCACTTTTATGTTTACACTCTCCCATTTTTTCCAATGCATTTCTTTCGAGACACTATTATTTTTCCACCATAAATTAGCAATAGCACTATTCAATGATGAAACTGTTGATTTTGGAAGCCTATAACAAGACATCACATAAGTAGGGAGAGCCGTTGGAACCGATTTTATGAGAACTTCCTTACCACCCTTACTAAGAAATTTTGTAGACCAACTCGATATCCTTTCCTGTAATTTTTCCTTAACAAAAGCAAAGATTTTTGTCTTTGCACCTCCTAAGCTCTTTGGAAGTCCAAGATAAGTACCCATACCTCCTAAATTATGAATCCCTAAAATATTTTGGATTTCAATTCTATCCTCTTGTTTTACCGAATGACCAAATTGGATAGACGACTTTGCAAAATTTATTTTCTGACCCGAACTTGCCTCATATACCTTTAAAACCTCCAGAATGGATCTAGCATGAGTCACCTCTGCTTTGCAAAAAAACAAAGAATCGTCTGCAAAAAGGAGGTGAGAAACTGCAGGGCTCCCTCTTGGTATTTTCAAGCCACATATTCGTATACCTTCTTCCGCCTTCCTTATGTTTGCTATCAATACCTCGGTACAAAGTATAAAAATATAAGGTTAAAGCGGATCACCTTGTCTTAAATCCTGTTGAGGTACTAAATGACCTCTAGGTTGACAATTTATCAGAAAAGAATAACTAACTGATCTGATACACCACATTACACACTTTATCCAAGTGTCTTGGAAACCAATTTTTTTGAAAAGATGTTCCAGGAAATCCCATTCAACTCTATCATAGGCTTTACTCATGTCAGATTTTAAAGCCATAAAAGAACCCTTACAAGCCTTATTTGTTCTTAACACATGAAACATCTCTTGCGTTATCATAATATTATCCGATATTAATCTCCATGAAACAAATACCGATTGTGTTTATGACACTAGAGAAGGTAGAAATCTTTTTAATCTTTGGCAAAAGACCTTCGAAATTACCTTATAACCCACATTACATAGATTGATAGGTCTATATTCTGAGATTAAGGTTGGCTTTTCCTTTTTAGGGATAAGATATACATTCGTCTCGTTCAATCTTGGATCAAAGTGACCCGTCCGCAAAAAATATTTAACTAGATTAACCAAATCTCCTTTAAAATTTAGAATTATGTTATTGGATTCTTTTAAATAGTTCTAAATTTTACAATATTATTATATTATATTTGTTGGGTACTAGCTCGCGAGCTGGATCATTTAGCTCATGACATAAATGATCTGAGTATGAGTTTACATTTGACACTCATTTAATATAAATGAGCTTAACTCAGCTAGCTCACTATATATCCGAGCTAAGAGTTTTGTGAGTTGAGCGTGCTAGCTCATTCACTACTAGAAAACAACTCAACTTTGACCATAATTATAATCATAAGTTATTCAAAAAACATTTTTTTGATTAATCTTTGACCAATATAAATTTTCAACCAACGATTTTTGACCGTTCAATTTTAATCAAAAATTAATCAAAACAACTGTTTTTGACCAATTTATGATTATTATCATGGTCAAAGTTGAGTTGTTTTCTAGTAGTGTATTTATTATCGTCAAAAAGTGGTCAAAATATTTTGATAATATATCGATTGGTCAAAATATTTTGATTATTTAATGACCAAATATTTAATTCGTTAAGAATTTATAGATTTTTGGTCATAATTATGTTGACTAAAATTTTAGTCAAAATTTTTTTGTCACAATATAACATGTTTTCTTGTAGTGATTATGACACGCCTAATTAAACATGATCGCCTTAGAGAATCACCACCGAACTTCAACACAATCTTCATTCTCGATCTCGACAGAGGGAAACTTTCACAGCACTAGAGCCGTCGTTCCTCTTGTCTCTCCTTTATTCCGATTTAGTATTGTTTTGTTCAGGTGGTTGCTACGCCTTAAGTTTGGAGTTTTGGTTCACCATGATCTTGAACACGAGTTAGACCCAATTTGGCTGGTGGTAAGAATTATGCGATATCCGTAAGGATGTCTACGATGGCCAAAAAAAGAGGTTGGAGGACTAGATTCATGAAATTGTCCATCTTCCTTTTGAAATTGAGGGATACTAAAGGAACCATCAGCTCGTTTAGATGAATGGTAACAACCTCCCAATGAGACTTATCCCAATTCATAAGGGCATAGACATAGTCAACATCAGCAAATCATTTGAGCTTGCTAAAACGACCAGGTACATTCTCGGCATTGGAGATCATCTTATTCCGATGGAAAGCCTTATTCTTTGACTTACATTTGGTGTCATTATCTGAGCATAACAAATAAATAGACAGAAAATGAAGAAAATACCATGGGATGATTCGCAATTCTTAATATGTTATTGTGGTACATTTTGTTAAAACTCTAAGTAGTAGAAGGTTTTGAACAAAAGGATATCTCAGGTTTATGAAATATAGATGCAAGCATTGGCACAACCTTCGGTAACCATAGTTGGAAGGCTACTGGAAATCCATGAGTAAAATATGAGAATGCATGAATTTGTTAACTAGAAGATTCTGATTCTGTTGGTACCCGGTCTAAACCAAATAGCGTATAGGCCCAGACCGATTAAAGCCGAAAGACTATCAAGTAAGTTAGCGAGCAGGAAGCGAAATTTAAAGTGTGGCACGTCGCTCCGAGAAGAGAGGGAAGATGAGGTCGATACCGGATTAAGAGGAGAGCAGTTGAGCGGAAGAAGGGGCAAAAGAAAAAGACCATTAAATTGATAACTCATTGTTCGTAGTTCTTCGTATTTTAGAAACTCATTGTACTGTTTTTTGAAAGATTAATAAAGACTCACTTTCTAGATCGTTATCATTAAGCTTGGATTATTAATTTCACACATCTGTCCCAATTTATTATTCAGAGGATGATTCCTAGCATCAACATTTTGGCGCCCACCGTGGGGCCAAGATACGAAATCTAAGCTGAGCAAGTGATCGAAAATGGAGTCATCCCGTAATCAAGGTATCGACCCTCCTCCTCTCCAAGACCGCCACGACGATGTAACATCAATGTCCAATGCATCGCCCATGGCAGTAGCGCCAAGCACGGTGTCAGTCCGCGGACAAGCGTTAAATGAACTCAGGCGAATAATGGCCGACTTTGTCGAGCAGAACAATCAACAAACAGCATAGATATTGGCAAGACTCGATTCACAGGAGCAAAGATTTAACGAACTATAGGCACATCTGACACCTCCTCCTCCTCAAAATCTTAGTAATCAGGGTCAATGATCTATTGCGATTAATATAAATCACCAACATAACGAGATCACCGAGCAGGAGAGAAATAACGAACAAAATCAAGACAGCAAAATCTTACCCATACCGCAAAATCGCGACGTACGAAATAACAAAGAAAGTAACGTGATCGCGAAAGAAATGAAAGAAATGCGAGCCTTGCTTGTGTCTCAGCGAGTAGAGCACGCGCAAATGAAATCCCAAATCTATCGCGCTACTACGGCGGGGCCGAACATTCAGCAAGTAATCGAATTAACCCGATAGACCCCGTTCACAAATCGGATAACCTCAACCCTATTTAAGGAATTTGGCAAAATAAAGTTCCCAATCTTTGAAGGTGATAGACGGTGTTCTTATCGGTTTTTAACCCTTGTTTTGCATGGTTTTATTGAGTCAAAGTATGTGTTTTAGAGTCTTTTAGTCTATTTAGAGTGTTTTCAGGTCATAGGGCACGTCGTTCCGAGAAGAGAGGGAAGATGAGGTCGATACCGGATTAAGAGGAGAGCAGTTGAGCGGAAGAAGGGGCAAAAGAAAAAGACCATTAAATTGATAACTCATTGTTCGTAGTTCTTCGTATTTTAGAAACTCATTGTACTGTTTTTTGAAAGATTAATAAATACTCACTTTCTAGATCGTTATCATTAAGCTTGGATTATTAATTTCACACATCTGTCCCAATTTATTATTCAGAGGTTGATTCCTAGCATCAACATTTTGGCGCCCACCATGGGGCCAAGATACGAAATCTAAGCTGAGCAAGTGATCGAAAATGGAGTCATCCCGCAATCAAGGAATCGAGCCTCCTCCTCTCCAAGACCGCCACGACGATGTAACATCAATGTCCAACGCATCGCCCACGGCAGTAGCGCCAAGCACAGTGTCAGTCCGCGGACAAGCGTTAAATGAACTCAGACAAATAATGACCAACTTTGTCGAGCAGAACAATCAACAAACAGCATAGATATTGGCAAGACTCGATTCACAGGAGCAAAGATTTAACGAACTATAGGTACATCTGACACCTCCTCCTCCTCAAAACCTCAGTAATCAGGGTCAATGATCTATTGCGATTAATATAAATCACCAACATAACGAGATCACCGAGCAGGAGAGAAATAACGAACAAAATCAAGACAGCAAAATCTTACCCATACCGCAAAATCGCGAAGTGCGAAATAACAAAGAAAGTAACGTGATCGCGAAAGAAATGAAAGAAATGCGAGCCTTGCTTGTGTCTCAGCGAGTAGAGCACGCGCAAGTGAAATCCCAAATCCATCGCGCTACTATGGTAGTGCCGGACATTCATCAAGTAATCGAATTAACCCGATAGACCCCGTTCACAAATCGGATAACCGCAACCCTAATTAAGGAAGTTAGCAAAATAAAGTTCCCAATCTTTGAAGGTGATAGACGGTGTTCTTATCGGTTTTTAACCCTTGTTTTCCATGGTTTTATTGAGTCAAAGTATGTGTTTTAGAGTCTTTTAGTCTATTTTAGAGTCTTTTCAGGTCATAGGTCACATTTGGAGAAGATGAGCTGTTTTGAGTGAAAACGAGCATGTGGAGATGCAATATCCTGCAGATAATCAGAAGTTTGGCTTCTTTTGAAAGATTTCTCACCGTTGGATCGAGCTGCAATTTGGACACAAGATAGCCACATTCGTTAGGTTTCATTTGGAGGTGGTTTGATGGCAATCGAACAAGCAGTTAGGAAGATATGACGATTTTACCAAAGTTATGTTATTATGGCCGAGAACAGAAGCGATCGAGCGATCAACTCCTTGATCGATCGATCAAGTATCCTGGAAAATTGCCACTTGATATACATGCATTTTAGCCCATTTTAGCTGCACAATTCACATCTGTTTGCATTCATTCTCATTGCATATTCAGCATTTTAGAGTCCTTTTAGGCTTGCTTTGCATTCATTATGTATTCACGTTGCATTTGGAGTATCTCAAGTACTTTTGAGCTTATTGGAGCATCCTGGAGTGGATTTTGCACAAAGACTACAAGGATCAGCATAAGACAAAGTGCCTGAACAGAAGACCTAGCAAACCGAAGATTTCACAAGCCAAATCAGTCCAAATCATCAGCCAGACTCGGCTGAGACCAGCGAGTGCAGCAGAAAAACAAAGCCAAATTTAAAAATCATGGCGCACTCATCACCAAGACTCACCAGTACCAGCGAGTGCAGCCAAGGCAAACCAAGCCAAATAGCAAAACTGAAGCATTCCCAGCCTGAACTCTCCTGTGACCAATGAGCTGAGATTTTTGGGAAGTGACTGAAACTGAATGCTATGACTCGCCAATCAACTCGCCAGTAAGCGCTGAAGCAGCATCAACCGACTTAATTATTTTGACGGACTTTATGTGATGCTGACTTGGATTAGGGATTTATGTTTGGGGATCTATAAATACCCCTTAAAATGAAAAAATGTTGTACCCTAGTTTTTACTCTTTTTGGCTAGTCCTGAAGCAGTTTCTTATTTTCTTTGTCATTGATCTTTGCCTCTTTGATGAAAACTTTGGATCTTTGTTGAATTTCAAGTTTGGTTAATTAATCAATCTCATTTTTAGCTTCTATTGTAGTTTTTCATTATGTCTTTCATTTATATGTTTGAGTTTATGCTTTCCACCATGCTTAGTGAGTAGTTTGCTTAAGGTTTTGTGAGGAGATGGAGTAGATCTAGATCTGACCATGGGGTTTCTCTCTTGTTTGCTTGAATTCTGTCATAGGTCTTGCTAAATTGAATAATTTTAATGCTTGTTTCAACTTGACCACTTGAAAGATGATTCGCAGCTGTCATGCCTGAAAGGTGTTTGATGATATGCTAGGCTTAATTTGATCTAGGATTGGCTTTTCTGACCCAAGAGATTGGTTGTTCAGAAGGTTAGTTGGTTGTTTAGGATTGGTTCTTAAAGCTAGTCTGAGTGTGTAATCACCAAGAGATTTGGGTTAGGTCACGCTCAGGCTGAGATGTCGCGACAATGATTTGGCTTACATACATTTTACCCCATTCTGGCTAAGTTTGGAATGTCCAACTAGCCAGTGTCAGGTGGGAGTGACGGCGAGTTGGGCCTTGAAAACTTGAAGATTTGGCTAAGTGCTGAGGCTTGAACTCGCCAGTGTCAGGTGGATGTTGGTGGCGAGTTGGACCTTGAAAATCTGAAAATTGGCTAAGTCCTTAAGCTTGGACTTGCCAATGCATGGCGAGTTGAGCCTGATGATTTCAGCCAAAAAGACAATTTTTGGCTAAGTATGGAGTGTTGGACTCACCAATGCCTGGTGAGTTGGCTAAGGCAGTTATGAGTACTTAGCCTGTAAAACCCTCAGTCTTGATGTTTTGGCTCCAACTCTTCAGTTTAAGGCTTAGCTTGCAGTTTGGCTTAGTGCTTGTTTTGGCTGCATTCGCAGGGTATTGACTGACTGAGGCTGCGAATTAGAACTCTTCACTCTGGCTGGCCCAAGCTTTCCAGCTTCAGGCCTGTCTTGCAGTCTTCAAGCCTGTTTGCTTCAAAATGCTCCGAATTGACACAAAGTGCTCCAAATTGCTCCAAAGTTCCTGAAATGCTCCAAATGCTATGTAAATGCAGAAATGATCCTAATTGGACTCTAAAATGCATAGTATGGAATGTCAATGAATGCAAACAAATGCAAAAATCATGAGGGTGGTTTTGATTATTTGTGAATCTTGCCTAGAGATCATCCTGAATAAGTTGTTGAGTGAATAATCACCCCAGCCAAGCTTAGATTAAGCGCCCCTGCTCCTTACAAACCCGATTTTATCTCTGCTTAAGTTCTTAGTTCGTTGTCTTATCTTGTTTGCATCTATTTTTCTTGCTTATATTTCTTGCTCTACTTTATACTCTTTGCTTTGTTTGCATTGCTCTATCTCTGTTTAATTTTCTGTTTTACAATCTGTCAATCCTGACCCTAACGGTGCTTGAGCTAGAAAGGCTTACCATATCGCTAGTGTAACAACACAGTTTGGTTCGATACCTATTGTTCTATAATATATTTGATTAACAAGGCCTAAGAACCCTGCTATCAAATTGGCGTCGTTGCTAAATAAGTGTTTTGCTTGCTGCATTTTGGATCCTAAGCTGTCTGGGATCAAGCTTTTATTGCTTTTGTGTATAAACCAGTGTTCTCGACGTGATTTTTCTAAATTTGGTGTATTTTAGGTTGCCTAGCCAGCTCTACTCGCCGTGTATGGAGGAATCCATCCAAGAAAAACCACAAGACAACACCCTACCTTCCCTACCCACCTCCCTTGTTCGTACCCCACGTATCATAGGAGCATGAGACGCACAACACCTTCATACTCAGCGCTATGGCATAGCTCCACTTAAAGCCTCCTCTAACACTTTTGAGATAAAGAGTGCAGTGCTCTCAATGATTCAGAAGCAGCAATTCAGTGGCTACAAAGATGAGGATCCCCTGGATCATTTAGACGAGTTTGAAAGGCTCTGTGGGTTATCCAGTCCACAAGGTATGAGCGAAGATGCCTTCAAGCTGAGATTATTCCCATTCTCCCTCACCGATAAAGCTAGAAAATGGGAAAAGCACCTGCCTCAGGGTACTATCACCACTTGGGATGGGTGTAAAGCAACATTCCATGGCAAGTTCTTCACTAACTCGTGTACAGCTAAGATCAGGAATGCCATCTCTGGTTTTGTTCAACAACCCTCCGAATCAATTAATGCTGCTTAGGAGCGCTTCAAACTATATCAAAGCCAATGCCCTCATCATGGTTATACTGATCAGTCTTTGCTGAGTAAATTCCGCTGTGGCCTTCTCCCTAGAATTCCGTATACTTTTGGACACCGCGAGCCATGGTAATTTTCTGAACCTAGATGTTAATGACGGTTGGGCGTTGATTGAGAATCTTGCACAGGCAGCAGAACAATATGAAGAAGATAATGATAGCCCATTCGTCCAAGAAACAGGCTTAGAATACGTAAGCACGATAGATTTGAAGATCCTGAACGATAAATTAGATAAATTGCTCTTAGTATGACTCAAACAGGTGAATTCAGTTTCAAAAGGAGAGCAGCTTGAAGATGCATTTGATGATCTCTTTGAGGAAGTGTCCTACATTCATAAACAGGGTCCAAGCCACAAATTCAATGAATATCGCAACAACCAACCACTAACCTCCCAATCCATTGATGTCTATAAACTACTTGAAGAGATCCTACATGGGCAAAAATCCACAGTTGCTAAGCTCACTCAAAAATTCACCGAGGTCCACGCATAGATAGATGAATCTCATACCGATCTAACACAAAAGCTTGACGCCATGAATGCTAGGCTCACCGTTGTTGAGCAGCAACAAGCTGCGGCTGCAGCTATGAGACCACCTCGAATTGGCAATATACTTCTTCAGCAACACCATGCTAAAGCTATTACGCTACATAGTGGCACTAAGTTAATTGTTAGAGCTAAAGACGACTTTGATACTGAGGATAGTATTATTCAAGTATGGGGGGATGGCTCAAGCAGAGAAAAAGATGAAAGTTCAGCTCCTATACCTTAACTCGCCGGTCCAGCTCGCCAAGCAGAGCAGCGAGTCGAAACTTCCGCTGTGAAAACCCCACTTGAGCAACAAACATCCTCTGAGCTCGTCACCTTTACTTGCCGAGCACCTCAGCGAGTGAACTGTCTGATTCACCTCTACTCGCCTTTCGTCTTTCCACCTCTTAAACCCGAACTTCCATTCCCAGAGGCATTCAAGAAAGATGTCGCTGCAAAATACAAGCTTACTTGACAAACAATTCCAAGAGACTGAGATTAAAATGCCTATGTTAGATGTTTTCATGATGATGTCTCACTATCAGAAATTCTGGAAGGATATAGTCAAAGAGAAAACAGCTGAATTTGAGGGAACAGTAGTCCTGACTCACGAAGTTAGCGCTATCATCCAAAGCAAAGTGATACCGAAGAAGAAGAGTGACCCTGGTACATTCACAATTCGTTGTGCCCTCGGTCCCTTGTCTTTTAGCAAGTGCCTTATGCCATTATCAGTAGTTAAGAGGCTAGGCTTCAACCACTTTAAGCCTTGCAAGATCACCTTGATTTTGGCAGACAGATCAGTTCGAGTCCCTCATGGAGTATTAGAGGATTTACCAGTCCGAGTTGGAGATGTAGATATACAAACAAACTTTGTTGTTTTGGAGATGGATAAGGAACCAAGAGATCCTTTACTCTTTGGGAGACCATTCTTAGCCACAGGTGGTACAGTAATTAATGTCTCAAAAGGAGAGATTGAGCTGAATTTAGGACAGGAACTTAATATGAAGTTTAGCATCCATAATGTCATGAAGAAGCCATCTATTGAGGTCAAAGCGTTCTGGTTTGAAGAGATGAACGAGCTAGTAGACGAGTTGTTAGAAGAATTGGCAACTGAAGATCAATTGCAAGTAGCCTTGGCTAAGCCAGCTAATAATGGGTATTTGAGGATTCAAGCTCAGTTCTACAGCAAGCTTATGGACGCTCACAGACCAGTACAGAACTCAGTTGTGATAGAGGAGCTAATAGAAACAAGCCCAAAACTCAAAACATCACAGAAAGGTGTTACAAGCTCAGAATGTCGAGAATTGGCACTCATCTTGTCAAGCTTGCAGCAGCTACTCGCCGTGCAACTTGCCGAGTCGGACTCCTTAGCGATAAACGATGCGTGGTCTGAGCTGAAAGCGCCTAAGGTAGAAATGAAACCACTTCCCAATGGACTAAGGTACGTCTTCTTAGGTCCTAACTCCACATACCCTGTGATTGTAAGGTACGTCTTCTTAGGTCCTAACTCCACATACCCTGTGATTGTGAATGATGAATTGAGTGATGAACAGTTGGATATGCTGATTGCTGAGCTTAAGCGCTTTAGAAAGGCTATAGGCTATACACTTGCTGATATTATAGGGATTTCACCTAGTTTCTGCACTCATAGAATTCATCTAGAGAATGAGTCTCATTCTAGCATTGAGCCCCAAAGGAGGTTGAATCCTAACCTGAAAGAAGTAGTGAAAAAGGAGATACTTAAGTTATTGGATGCTGATGTTATTTATCCTATCTCTGATAGTAAGTGGGTATCGCCTGTTCACTGTGTCCCTAAGAAGGGAGGTATTACTATGGTTAGGAATGACAAAAACGAACTAATTCCCACTAGAATTGTAACGGGGCATATGATGTGCATTGACTATAGGAAGCTGAATTTTTCTACTAGAAAATATCATTTTCCTTTGCCTTTCATTGATCAGATGTTAGAGAGGTTAGCCAACAAGCGGTATTACTATTTCCTTGACGGGATTAGTGGATTCTTTCAAATCCCTATACACCCGGATGATCATGAAAAGACTACCTTTACCAGTCCTTATGGCACATTTGCTTATAGCCGTATCCCCTTTGGTTTGTGCAATGCTCCTGCTACTTTCCAACAATGCATGGCATCTATATTTTCAGATCTAATTGAGGAATCGGTTGAGGTCTTCATGGACAACTTTTCAGTCTATTGCTCTTTCTATTCCTCCTGTTTGTCAAACTTATGCAGGCTCCTTAGAAGGTGTGTAGAAACCAATTTGGTGCTGCATTGGGAGAAGTGCCACTTTATGGTTATAGAGGGGATAGTTTTGGGCCACAAGGTTTCAACAAGGGGTATTGAAGTTGACAAAGCCAAGATTGATGTAATGGTTCAGCTTCAGCCACCAAAAACAATCAAGGATGTGAGAAGCTTCTTGGGTCATGCTGGGTTCTATAGAAGGTTCATTAAAGACTTCTCCAAGATAGCTAGGCCGCTCACTCGCCTGCTATGAAAAGAAGTAGAATTCCTATTTGATGCTGAGTGTCTAGAAGCTTTTCTAAAGATTAAGGAAGCATTGGTGTCAGCACCTATTGTCCAAGCCCCAGACTGGAGTTTACCATTTTAAATCATATGTGATTATAGTGATTATGCTGTTGAAGCAGTACTGGGACAGCAGAATGACAAGAAGCTGAACGTGATCTAATATGCAAGCCGCACACTAGATGATGCACATGCCAAGTATGCAACAACAGAGAAAGAGCTATTGGCCATGGTTTTTGCAATTGAGAATTTTAGGTCATACTTAGTCACTTCGAAAGTAATTGTCCACACAGATCATGTTGCCTTGAAGTACCTTACGAAAAAGAAGGATGCCAAACCAAGACTTTTGAGGTGGATCGTGCTGGTACAAGAATTTGATATTGAGGTTGTTGACAAGTCTGGGGTAGAGAATGGAGTCGCAAATCACTTGTCAAGAATGATGATTGATGACCCAATACCCATAGATGATTCAATGCCAGAAGAACAACTTATGGCAGTGAGGACAAGCACAAACTATCACAGTGAGTCCATACTTGCTACAAGTAGTGGCGAGTCGAGTAGCTCAGTAGCTAGAACTCAATTCACAACACTCAACTCGTCAGTCAACCCTGCAAACTAGAGCTGCGAGTTTAGCTTACAGTTCGTCGCAGGCTAGAATTAGTTCAGAAATAAGCTTGCTGGAGCTCATTTACCCTAATACGCAGACTTGGTGAACTATCTAGTAGTCAAAGAAATACCGAAGAACATGGAAAAATACCAAAAGAAGAAGTTCTTCAGGGATGTTAATAACTACTTTTGGGATGAGCCTTATTTGTACAAGAGAGGTTCTGATGGGTTGTTCAGAAGGTGTTGAGATGAGGAAGAAGTTCAGGGAGCACTAGAGCATTGTCATGGTTCAGGGTATGGGGGTCACTTCGCTACATTCAAGACGGTTCAGAAAATTTTACAAGTTGGGTTGCTCAAGCTTACATCTCTAAATGTGATCCATGCCAATGAGCAGGGAATATTGACAAGCGTAATGAGATGCCTCAGAACCCAATTCTGCACATTGATATATTCGACTACTGGGGAATAGACTTCATGGGTCCATTTAATACACCTTCTGCTGAAAACACCTACATATTGGTGGTTGCTGACTATGTGTCCAAATGGGTTGAAGTAGTGGCTTTTTCAACCAATGACGCCAAGGTAGTGATTAAGCTGTTCAAAACCATCATATTCCCAAGGTTTGGAGTCCCAAGAGTGGTAATCAGCGATGGAGAATCTCACTTCATCAACAAATCCTTTGAAAGCCTGCTAAAGAAATCTGGTGTCACACACAAGGTGGCTACACCTTATCACCCTCAAACCAGCGACCAAGTAGAGGTGTCAAACAAGCAAATCAAAGGAATCCTCTCTCGGATTGTAGATGCATCAAAACATGACTGGGCTGCAAGACTCGATGATGCTCTGTGGGCATACCGAATAGCTCATAAAACCCCAATTGGGATAACGCCATTCTAGCTATTGTATGGTAAAGCATGTCACCTTCCGGTTGAATTTGAATACAAGGAAATCTGGGGAACTGAGTTTCTTAATTTTAACCTGAAGACAGCCCAAAAAATAAGGCTCATCGACTTACATGAGCTGGAAGAAATCAGACTGGATGCTTATGAGAGCTCAAAGATCTACAAGGAAAGAACCAAAGCCCTCCATGACAAGAGGATAGCACCAAAGGTGATCTCAACTGGTGATCGAGTGCTTCTATATAATTCAAGGCTCAAGCTGTTTCCAGGGAAGCTGAAATCCAGATGGTCAGGTCCATTTCAAGTGAAAGAGGTTCTACCTTATGGCACAGTCACTCTAATCAACAAAAATGGAGAGCACTTCATAGTGAATGGTCAGCGAGTCAAGCCTTATTTAGCTGATGGAATCATACCCGAGAGGATCGTAGCTCTTCTTGATGAGCCTCCTCGAGTCTGATAGGAGAGAGCGAAGTTAAGCTTAGAGACTTAAAACAAGCGCACTTGGGAGACAATCCCATGATATCCTTGTATATACTCTATTTTGCAACTTTTATTCGTTTATGTTTTTATGTCATTTTGTTCTTCAAAACGAGGGGTTGATCAACAGAAATCATAAGGGGTGAGCAGAACAAAAATTAAACTTATTTTAGCATACTTCGACGCTGCTACTCACCTGCAGGACTAGCGAGCTCAGCCTGACTCGTCATGAGAAGGGCGAGCTCTGCCCCAAAGGTACCTAAAACTCTAACTTTTTCTTTTATTTTGCAACTGCATATGATCTCTTGTTTTGCTGGCCTAGGATTCCACTCCAAGCTTTTATTCACACAGGGACTATGTGATTTAAGTTTGGGGGAGGGTTCTAGGGGTTACTAACTATGTTTTTGTGATCTTAGTTTTATTTTCCATGCATCAAATACATAGCATAAAAATCTATAAAGATTTTTCATTCATAGCATACCATGGCATTTAAGGCATAGAAAAACCATAAAAATTTGAAAATATTAGAAAAGCATTCAAAAAAAAAAAATAGAGTGTTTCATGCATCGCATATAGGATTGAGTCTAGTTATTTGGGAATCATCTTGCTGAGTTTAGGTACTCTTGCTAGGTTGTTGGCTAGTAACCATAGCAAACTTAGTGGTTTGTTGATCTCTCTCTGTAGAAAGCTTATAGGTGGATCATTTACCTTGGAGAACTTTGCTTGTGTTTGTGTCTTTAAAGAGTCAGGCTTGTTTCCTTCTAATTTGGACATCAAACTCGCCGAATTTGGGCCTTTAGATGCATTGAACATTTTCCTTGCTTGAGCTTGGTATGGCAAAATAACTAAAAATGAAAGCTCTCCTAACAGCAACTCATTCGATGATGCTTAAGGTGAGCGGGGACTGTGCATAAACCGTACATTCTTGTGTCTTACTGAAACCGCGAAGAGTAGAATCCATTTATTGGTGTGGATCCTTAAAAAGGAAGTGAAGCAGAGCATTGAATAGGTTGCGGATTCGAAGATCATGAGTTTGTGCTTAAACTGAACAAATAAAGGAACTGACAAGTTTGCTAAATTGAATCTATGCCATGCCAAGTTTAGGAAGTTGAATCATATGTTAATTGATCTATAGTCCCTTTTGTGGCATTCACCTCTAGATATAAGGATTCAAGTTTGCATTCTTAGAGACCAGCTTAGGCATTAAGGATTTGAGGACTGGATGCTAAGCTTGTAGGCGATTATACGGTGAGAGTCATAATGAAACATTGCTTCGTTAGTGGCCTACTGTTTTCAACCTGTCGAGGTGCCTGATTCGCGAGTTAGATATTCCCTGCGTCTACAACCTCTTTTCCTTCTTAGTTCATTACACTTGCTTGAGGCCAAGCAAGGACTAAGTTTGGGGGAGTTGATATACATGCATTTTATCCCATTTTAGCTGCACAATTCATATACATTCGCATTCATTCTTATTGCATCTTCAACATTTTAGAGTCCTTTTAGGCTTGCACTGCATTCATTTTGCATACACATTGCATTTGGAGCATCTGAGGTACCTTTGAGCTTATTGGGAGCACCATGGAGTGGATTTTGCACAAAGACTACAACGATCAGCCTAACACAAAGCGCCTGAACAGAAGACCTTGCAAACTAAAGACTTCCCACGCCTCTTCACTCCAACTCGCCAGTCAGAGTGAAGAGTGTCAGTATCCTGAAGGCTGAAGACTCAAGCTCGCCTAGAGACCATCAAGTTCAGCAAGAAGAACCAAGCCAAACTGCAAACTGGAGCGCTTGCAAGTTGAACTCGCATGGTGAGCAACGAGCTAGGCTTGTTGGAAGTGACTGAAGCTGAAGGTTGGAACTCGCCAGGCCCAACTCGCCAGGCCCAACTCGCCACCCCTACCAGCGAGTTGATCTACCGACTTACTTCTGTTGACCTTTTTCTCCCTATGTTTACTTTATTAGGGTTTTATGTTTTTGGGCGATATATACTTCGCTCGCCCACAAAACCAAAGACACGTTCCGTTTTTCCCTTTTATTGAGCAAGTTCTGAGTTTCGATGTTGGTTGTTGAATGCTTGATTTGGTTTTGATCAATTGAATTTTAGTTTTACTTTTTTTTTCCATTCTGTCTTCATCTCTTTACTTATGCATTTAGCTTCAATTTCTAGATTTTTATTTTTGCTCATGACTAGTGAGTAGATTCATAAGGGGTTGTAAGGAAAAGGGAGCTAGATCCTTCAAGGTCTGGGATCCTGATCATTCATTCAAGCTCTTCTATGCTAGATCTCTCTAATCTAGGTTGTGCTTAAGGCTTATTTCATTCTGGCCAATTGAAGTATGATGTTTGCATTCCATTCCTAAAAGGTGTTTGTGAAATTGCTTGTTAGAGCCTAGGATTGGAATCTACTCCTCTAGCCTAAGAGATTAGTTGTTTAGAGTGTAGATTAGGTTTATTGAGATTGATTCTTCATGCCTTCCTTGTTGTTGATCACCATGAGAGTGGATTAGGTTGTAGTTTAGAAAGAGGATTAGAAATCATGAGAGTGGTTCTGATTATTTGTTAATCTTGCCTAGAGATCATCTTAAATAGGTTGCTGAGTGAATGATCACCCCACCTAAGCTTGGATTAGGCGCCCCTGCTCCTTACCAACCCGATTTTATCTCTGCTTAACTTCTTAGTTTGTTGTCTTATCTTGTTTGCATCTATTTTTCTTGCTTATATTTCTTGCTCTACTATATACTCTTTGCTTTGTTTGCATTGCCCTATCTCTGTTTAATTTTCTGTTTTGCTATCTGTCAACCCTAACCCTAAGGGTGCTTGAACTAGAACGGCTTACCATATCCCTAGTGTAGCAACACACTTTGGTTCGATACATATTGTTCTACAATATATTTGATTAACAAGGCCTAAAAACCCTACTATCAGTAAGGGAGAAGATCTCTATCCTCCAAAATACCATTCGAGAAGATTTCTGAACCCTATTTGCTTTTAATTTTAGTTTATCATATTATGTTTATATTCTTCTTCTTTGTTTGTTTCTATTCCACATGTCTGAGTTGTTTCTTATCAGGTTTATCGATTTCTAGGCATTTAGGGATTCAATGAATTATGAACAAATAGGGCTTTACCTTGTGTGTTCTCCATCTATTGATGTGTTTAATGCTTAAGTTAGAGTAGCTAACTAGCCTATGAACTCAGATTGCTTAACATTCCAAAAGCTTGTTAGGAATTAGATCTTCCTTAGGTGAGCAATCAATCCTTAACCACGAAAGTTGATGTTAAGGTTGATTGTGGATAGTTAGACCAAATCGATAATGTGTGTTTGCATCCTAGGACCAACGACAGTTAGGAGCACTAGGTTGGTAAACATAGTAGTAGGCACAATGACAGTGGGTTTGCCAGAAATCTATGTCTAAGTCGAGAATTGCTTGAATGAACACCCTGAATAGTTTCCTTTGTTCGAATTCCCTGATTTCTCGATGAATTCCCTGAACTTCGTGTCTTAAGTTATTAGTTTTCACATCATTTATAGTTTATTTAGTTTCCATCTTTATTTGTTTCATCTTAGCTCTAATTTTGTCTAAATATTGATAATGTAACCATTGGTCCTCGTGGATTCGATCCTTAAGTGCTACATCGATATGATACGAACGAGAGGTTAAATTGATACGATACACTGACCCTGTAACGCACCTTAAAATTTTTTGCCTAGCAGCAATGAAGACGCACTACAGCAACAAGGAGAGAGATATTAGACTGTGCCGTCTCTTCGCGGAAAACCTATCAGGGCCTGCCTTAGAATGGTTCTCGTCGCTAAAGCCAAACTCAATTGACAATTTCGAGCAGTTAGCCGAATGTTACTTAAAGAACTTTTCAAGGTTTATCCAAAAACACACCTCTGCTGATAACATGTTCGCAACGGTATATGAAAGGAACGAGCCCTTGAAGGATTACATCAACGGTTCAAAAAGGTAAAAGCGTTAAGTGTGAACATTACGGACAAGGTAGCGATATGTGCCCTCAAAATGGGCCTATTGCCTAGATCTAGTTTCCGGCAAGAGCTATTTGTTCGACATGTCGAGACTCGATGCTCTACATCAAGCGGCCAACTTTATAGACTGGGAAGAAACTAATTGAGTTGAGTCTAAAAAGAAAAATCGAAGGGAAAATAACCACAAAAACGTTCGAGCAAATAAAAAACACTCGAAAGAGAGTAACAAAACGCAAGGAAAGCATTCTTACGCAATCGGAAGCTCGTTCAAAGGGAGAAATGGGATTATGATCCAACGAAATTTTGTGAGTACCATCAAGCGAAAGGGCATTCCATGGACAATTGTGTGGTAGTTCAACGTTTAAAGAAAGAAACTAAGTGGAAGGAGGGTATGCGAAAGCCTAAATGGGATCCAAATGGACCCTCCGACCCAGCAAAATGAAAGCAGGAAGACGAAAGCGAAAAACTTGAGCCACGCAAAGTCGAAGTACATATTACCAAGCAATCTTCTAAATAGATTGATTTTATAATCGGAGAATCATGTCTCGTTACCAATTCGATAAACTGGATCAAGTTCCACCAACGCCAAACTGAAACAAATTCCATGCTGGGGTCAAAACCGGTCGAGCACGATATAACAATAACCTTCAGTGAAATGGAGACAACTCACCTGGACAAACTGCATGACGAAGAAATTATAATATCGGGTGTCATCACCGGTTATGAGCTCTCTGATAACAAGGTTTTCACGTCCGGTTATCAAATCCTTATAGTGTATAAGGTTGTCGAACCAAAGTGAGCTGCTAGCATTTAGGGTATGGATAGCTATTGATAACAAGATTTTTTACGTAAAGTTATCAAATCCTTATAGTATATAAGGTTGTCGAACCAAAGTGAGCTGCTAGCATTTAGGGTATGGATAGCTATCCAATTCAAGGCAATTCAGTGATAGCAGTGAATAGAAGTGATTCTGTAACAATCAACTTAAAATACAAAAACTAAGTAAACATGAATAACAGGCATGGCATACAACTGGCTAGGATAAAACAAGCATGGCTAAAACACATGTAAAGCAGAAGCAGAAACTAAGTAAAAATGCATAAACAGAGTGAACAGGCTAGAGGTAACGGCGTGTTGCAACAATAAGGTGAAGATGGGCTTGTGAGGAGAGTGAAGTCAATGAACTAAGTTGAAATCTGGGTTAAGGTTTTATCTAACAACCTAAACAGGCAAGCAACGAATCAGAATACTAAGGTAAAAAAGCCACTCCCATGGTCATGAAATCTTAGTTCAGGCGCAACCTAACCTAATCCCTTGGTGATCGCACGCCCAAACTGGCACTAACACGCCTATCCTACATGACTAATTGACTCTTTGAACATCCAATCCCTTTGGCCATAATGCATCAGGCCTAAACTGAACCTAAGCCAAGCATATCATTGAACACCTTCCGAGTGAGATAGCCTACGAATCAAACTTTGAGTGATCAAGTCAAAATAAGCATGAAGATCAAACAGTCTAGTGCAGCCTATGACAGTATTCAAGCATAAACACCAAAAACCCAGAAAACAACATAGATCTACTTCATCTCCTCACAAAACCCAGAACAAACTACTCTCTATCCATGGATAGATTCGTAGCCTCTAGCATAACAATATAAAATATAAGTAGAAATAGAAAATAAAGACAGAAACGAAATATAACCAACCTAAAGCGAGATTCAAGCTGAAACTATGAACTTTTCATAAGAACAGCAAGAACAGCAAAGAGAAATAAAAAAGAGGCAGAGAGAAATCTGGATTTCACTACAAGAGGCAAAAACTAGGTTAAAGATTCGATCCTCGTTTTTTTGCTAAAACTAGAGTATTTATAGGGCTAAAACACGGAAGCCCTAAATTGAGTCGACAAAAAGGTAAAGTCAGTCAAAATAAATGTAGTCAGTGCGTATTGCTTCAGGGGGGATGGCGAGTGCAAGTGGCGAGTCAGAGGGTCCAGCTTCAGGCTCAAATGCTGCAAATGGCTTGCACTCGCCTATGTATGGCGAGTGCAAGTGGCGAGTGCTCCAAAAATCTGGCTTCTGGCTCAGCTTGAATGTCCAACCCGCCAGTGCATGGCGAGTGTGTTAGGCGACCTTTATCAACATGGCTTGCAAAATCTTCAGTTTTAAGGTTTAAGCTTTAGTACTTCAGTTTCAGGCCTAACTTGCTGTCTTCGGGCTTGTTCTGCTCCAAACTGCTCAAAATGCTCCATTGTTCCTGAAATGTTCAAAAGGCTATGCAAATGCAAGAATGATCCTAATGGGACTCTAAAATGCATAGTATGGAACGTGAATGAATGCAAACATATACAAACTATGAAGCTAAAATAGGTAAAATGCATGAATATCAACCCAAACTTAGTCCTTTCTTGGCCTCAAGGAAGATCAATGAACTAAGTAGGAAGAGATGTTGCAGACACAGGGACTATCTAACTCGCCTATCTAGCACCTTAACAGGCTGAAACTGTAAACCACAAGTGAACCAATGTCCCATTATGACTCTCACTATATACTCGTCCATAAGCTTAGCATCCAGTCCTTAAATCACTAATGCCTAAGCTGGTATCTAAGAGTGCAAACTTGAATCCTTATTTCTAGAGGTGAATGCCTCAAAAGGGACTTTAGATCAACGAACATATGCTTCAATTTCTTGAACTTGGCATGGCATAGATTCAATTAAGCACACTTGTGAGTTTCTTTGATTTGTTCTGTTTAAGCACAAACTCATGGTCTTCGAATCCGCAGCCTATCCAATGATCTGCTTCACGTCCCTGTTGAGGATCCACACCAATGAATAGTTGCTTCATGTTCTACTACCGCGGTTTCAATGAGCACAAGAAGGTACGGGTTTACGCACAATCCCCAAGCATCATCGAATGAGTTGCAGTTGGAAGAGCTTTCATTTTCAGTTACTTTTCCACACCAAGCTTAAGAAAGGAAAATGTTCAATGCATTTACAGGCCCTAACTCGGCGAGTTTAAGTTCAAGTTAGAAGGAAATCAAGCTTGACCCTTTCAAGACACAAACACAAGCATAGTTTTCTAAGGCAAATGATCCACTTATAAGCTTTTTACAAAGAGAAATCACCAAACCACTAAGTTCACTATGGTTACTAGCCAACAACCTAGCAAGAATGTCTAACTTCAGCGAGTTGATTCCCATGAAACTAGACTCAATCCTATTATGAAATGCATGCAAATGCTTGAATTTTTTTTCTTTTTATGAATTGCAAGTTAGAGAGTGTGTGAATGAATGAGATGAAAAATAGGCCCTAAATATGATGAATGAGTGGCGAATTTGAAGTATGCATGGCGTGCATTGGAGACAAAGGCAAGAACACAAGGAGAAACACATTGATAAATGTCTACGACTCTCCCCCAAACTTAAATCACACAGTTCCTGTGTGAAACTAAGTATAAGGAAAAAATCCTAGATAGAGCAACAAGAAGTGAACAAGCAGAAGCAGCGAATTTAAACACATCAAATGTAACTAAGGCATAAGAGAAAAGGCTACGTATTTTACAATGAGTGTTGGAGCTTGCTGACTCAAAGGTCGAAATGTGAGCTGTTGAAGCGTTCATCTCTTCGAATGTGTAGCTTACCGGGTTGGTGGCTAGTTCAGTTGCAGGATTTTTGGCTTGCTCTGCTGCTCCACTGGGCTCGCCTGGTTCACCATACATATGAACTCGCCAGATTGCACCATACCTTGCCTTCGCTATAGATTCCTTTGATGGCTTCTTCTTCCTTATTGTCTTCCGCTCCTGCACTTCAGTAGCTGAATGGCGAGCTTGAGATGGAGCTGACTGAGCTGAGCTATAAGCCCCATCTGTTGAGATGGAATGCCTTTTTGGAGCAGATTCATCCTTTCCACGAGGCAACTCGCTGCTAAACCTCTCTTTGATCTCGTCTATTTCCTTTCGCAGCTCTTGCCTTTCCTTAGCCCATTCGTTCTTTTCCTCAGCAAACCCTTTAACCTTCTTCACTAGCCATTTTCCAAGCTTATGCATCTTGCCAATTCGCTTATGAGCCTCTTTAGCAGGAATGCCCATCCTTGCTTGAGTATACTAATCGAAGAAGTATTTTTCTGGCTCTTCTTCGCTTTCTACTTCAGCTATTAGCTGTTCTGGTTCTGCTGCAACTTCAGACTCAACTCGCCTAAACATGCTCAATGGGTGAGCAAACTCCGCATTTTTTACATTGCTCAACGAGCTCGACTCTCTGCAGGGCAAGAGGATTTCTGTTTTAGGGTTACTTGGATGATATAGCCTGTAGATGATTTTGTTTTCAGCCCCCTTTCTACTTAGTACCTCTGAACTCTTGAGTTTTATCATGGTCAGAAACCTTGGTGCTACAATGTTTTCTTCATTTGCACCATCCAGCCTAACTCCACAAGCTATCAAAAGCGGTGTTACAACTCCACCAATGCTTATTGGCTTCTTGTTTTTACGTTGGACCAGAAGCATGGCTTTCATCCTGTAGACGCAAAATTGTTTAGCTAGAGCATAAGCCAAACCTGCACTTTTGTTGTCACCATAGAGCTCCCTTCCAGTTGGAGTTGTGCCAACTATTGTGGATAAAATGAAAGTGAACTGCTCCATCTCGCCTAGGTTGCACTACAAGAAAACTTGTCGTTTGAGACTGCACAATCAGTCGCAAATCAGTCCCATTTATGAAATCTGGGACCGATTTGCGACTAATATAATCAGTCGCAAAACCTTAGTCGCTAATTTATAGAGTCGCAAATTAGTCGCTAATTTGCGACTGATTTGAGACTTAAATAATCAGTTGCTATTTGCGACTGATTTTGCGACTAATAAATCAGACGAAATTAGCGACTAATCTGAGACCCATTTGTCAGTCGCCAAAATCAGTCGCAA